>VZQC01001686.1:1230425-1320259 GCA_009823505.1 Rhizomys pruinosus
ACACACACACACACACACACACACACACACACACACACACACACACACCCATGCACTCACACAAGCACGAATGCCTGCAATCAAAGGTATAACAAAAAAAATTTAAATATTTACTTGTGGTTTCTCTTTCTTAAATGCAGATGATACTTATAACTGCAAACTTATTTTTAGGACTGCTTTCATTGTATTCCGCAGGCTTCGTTCTCATTTTCTTTCAGTTCTAGAATTCTTTTTATTTCCTTCTTGATTTCTTTGATAACACATTCATCATTCAATAGTGTTTTATTAAATCTTCATGACTCTGCATATTCCATAGTTTATCTTTCTGGTGATTTCTAGCTTTAATCCATTGTGGCAAGAAATAATACATGAAATTATTTTGATTTGTCTAATGTGTTAAGATTTTCTTTGTGTCCCATTATTTAATTTTTTAAAAAGTTAAATTGGCTGCTGAGAAGAATATGTATTCTTCAGTGTTTAGATCAAATGTTCTATAGTTTGTTAGCTCTATTTGATCTTTAACATCAAGTCTCTTTGATCTTTGATGTTATTTAACTCTACTCTTCTTCTGCTTATTTTATTTTCATTTTAGATTACCTGTCTGTTGGTGAAATTGGGGTACTGAAGTTTCATACTGTTACCATGTTGGAGTAAATCTGTATACTTTTATCTAGTAGTGTTTGTTTTTTTTTAATTTATTATTTTATGTGTATGAGTGTACTGTGTGTGTGTAAGTAGGTGCACCTGTGTCGTGCAATGTCTTGGAGGTCAGAAGAGGGTGTCGAATTCCCCTGGAACTGGAGTTAAAGACTGTTCTTAGCTGCCATGTGGGTGCTAGGAATCGAACCCGGGTCCTCCGCAAGAGCAGCCAGTGCTCTTAACCATTAAGCCATCTCTCCAGCCCCTGGTAGTATTTGTTTTATGAAATTGAGTACACCCGTGTTTGCTTCATACATGTTCAAAATTGCAATGACCTCTTGATGGATTGTTCTTTTACTTAGTATGAATTAACCTAGTCTCTTGTAACTAATTTTGCTTTGAAGTCTGTTTGGTCAGATGTTAGCAGTGTGGCACCCACTTCACACTTGTGTAGAATCCCTTTTTCATTCCTTTCCCCCTTAGATTGCATCTTTATTGGCTGCTGAGATGCTTATCTTAGAGGCAACAAATAGATGGATCCTGCTTTTTAATCCAATCACTTTGCCTGTGCCTGTTGGGGAAATTAGAGATTCTTATTCAGAGTTATTATTGAAAGGTTCTGGTTTGTTTTAGTCTATCTTTTAGGCTCATGACTGTGTTTATTTTTCTCATTAGACTGAAGGATTCTTTCAAATATCTTGATGTAGTTAGTAGTGGTCATGAAGTCCTTTAGATTTTTTATCATAGAACGATTTTCTTTTTACTTCAATTATGGTGGGTCTATTATTCTGAAGATTTATATGTGACTTGATGTTTATTTCTTGCAGCTTTCAATATGGTTTGTTTGTTCTGTGTAATTCGTATTTTGAGTATTATGTGATAGTAGGGAGTTTCTTTTTCTGGTCCTGTCTATTTGGTGTTCTAAATGCCTATCTTTTTTTTTTCAAGTAGGTGAGCACATACCATAGCACACATGTGGAAATGAGAGAACAACTTGAGGAATTTGTTCTCTTCCTCCTCCCTGTGTGTCCCAGGAATCAAACATAGGTTTGGCATCAGGCTTGGCAGCAAGGGATTTTACCCACTAAGCCATCTTGCCAGCCACTAAATGACTATTGTACTTGAATAGGGATTGTTTTCCCTATAGTTGGGGATTTTTTTTTTATAAGAGTTTGTTGAAAATGTCTTCCATGCTGTTAGCATGAAATTCTTGCTATTTTATTATGCCTATAATTTAAAGATTTGGTCTTCTCATATGTCACATAGATCTCAGATGTTCTGTTTATACCTTCTTTGAAATTTGTCATTGAATATTCCAATCTTGCCACCCTTGTGTTCAAGCTCTGATATTCTCTTCTCTCATTGATCCATTTTGTTGGTGAATTCAGTTCCGATATGTCTCTTCTTTTCTCTAGTATTGTATGTCTTTAATGAATTCTACTTCCATACTCTGTATTGACTTCCTTACTTAATTCAGCTGTTTATGTTCTCTTGAAATTTGTTTAGAAGCTTGTGGCCTGTTTTCATTCTTTTGCGTTCTGTGAGATTTCATGTAATTCAGTCTCATCATAGGAATTTGTTGGATTAGTGATTTTTAGAAGAATCATATTGCCTTGGTTTTTCATACTTCTTACATTTCTGAGTTGAGACTTGTACATCTACGTTTAGGTTATATGTTGGAATTTTTTAATGACCTTTTTTTTTGAGGGAAATGTTCTCAATATTTAACAATGACCATGTTGGAGTGGATTTGAGATGTCATTTTTCTTTGAATGACTGGTATTTGGGGTACTAGGCTTAGTCCCCAAGACTCCTCTGAAAGTAGAGTACTGTCTACAATCTCAAGAACTGTCAAAGGGTCAGCTCACTTTGAACATATATTAGTACTCAAATAATAATCACGCCTTAAACTCAAGTATTTAAAAAGTAAGGAATATTAAAGGTATGCTGTCCAGTAACATACTAGTTACTGTGGTTATGAGTGGAAAGGAAAAAAAATAAAACCAGCAAAGCAACCCTAGTAATTAGAATTGAGTTGCTAGACTCATACATACATAGACATACATAGAAGGGGTAAACAGTAGGTTCAAGGTAGGGTGGGAATGAGGGATATGCAATTCTGGCTAAAGATAGCATTTTTATTTTATTTTATTTTTTTTTAATTTTTATTTATTTCTGTATGTGTATCAATGTACTGTCTGCATGCAGGTCTGTGCACCCGTGTCGTGCAATGCCGTGGAGGTCAGAAGAGGGTCTCGGATTCCCCTGGAGCTGGAGTTCTCCTGGAATTGGAGTTTCAGATGGCTCTCGGCCACCATGTGGGTGCTGGGGATCGAACCCGGGTCCTCTGTAAGAGCAGTCGGCGCTCTTAACCACTAGGCCATCTCTCCAGCCCCAAGATAGCATTTTTAAAGAGATAAAGAAATACAATTAGATAACCTAATGGAATCTCAGGTCTCTATAGGCTGAGGCACAGACACTCTGTAAACTAGGCTAGGGTGTGCTCTTTGGAAAAGCCTATCAAAAGGAAAATGAATTCAGAACAGAAAAATACAAGAAAAGGGAGGGGGAGGGAGGAGAAGCACTGAATTTCTCTGCTAAATTGACATTGGGTATTAAATAAAAGAAGAATAAAAGTAAGGGGGAGAAATAGCTGGGCATGGTGGTGCATGCCTTTAATTCCAGCACTCCACTCAGGAGGCAGAGGCAGGTGCATCTCTGTGAATTCAAAGCCAGCCTGGTCTACATTAGGAGTTCCAGGACAGCTGGGGCTACAGGGGGACCCTGTCTCAAAAAGACCAAAAAAAAGTGAAGGGGAGAAAGTTGGGTGGGGTCATAGTCTGAATGTCATGGCTCCCGATAACTGTTTGCAGCTTCACCTCTGTCAGGTTCCGGAACTACAAGATGCATACCATCCTTTGTGAGATCAGATCACAGATGTTGGTCTCACCAGTGGATGGTCCTTTATTGATTGGATCACAGATGTTGGCCACACTTCTTGGCAGTATTTCCAGAGTGGTTTGCAAATGTTATTCTCCCCTCTGTGTGGTCCTTTGCAAGGTCCGGTTACAGATACTGGTCCTGTCAGTAGGTAATTACTGATAAGATGTATCATAAATGCTGGCTGTGTCTTTAGGCAGTCCTTCAGTAATCTTATTGTGAATGCGTGTCCTATCCTGGACTGTTCTTCCTGATGGATATGCTGCATGGAACTTGTGTCTGTGTTCCTTTATAGACTGTGACCAGGTGTCTACCCTACTGAGTCCTGAGGGGTTCCTATACAAAGTTTCTTCTCCATGGTCTGGAGGAATTTTGTTGAAGTTTGAGTCTATAGTACATGACATTTGCTTGAAGGTTCTCAAGTGCATGAAGTTCAAGAACACCAAAACTGCTGATTCAGTAGAGATCTTTGTTTTTATTATTTATTTGTTTGTTTATTTATTTGCTTATTTATTTATTTATTTATTTATTTATTTATTTATTTATTTATTTATTTATTTTTGAGGCAGGGTCTCTCTGTAGCTCTGGCTGTCCTGGAACTCACTGTGTAGACCAGGCTGGCCTTAAACTCACAGAGATCCTCTGCCTCTGCCTCCCAAGTGCTAAGATTAAAAGGTTTGCACCACCATGCCCGGGCTCAACAGGGATCTTTGTAAAATAGCACCTCACTGTTCTCTGGTCCAGTGCTGACTCTCTACTGCTGCCTTGCACAACTTCTTTTTTCCTCTTTATAATGTCTGTTACTGTGAATACCATGCTGAATTTCTGAGGCTGTCTCTCATAAGCATGGCTCCCTGTATTCCCTTTATCACCCAGACATTAACAATCCCTATGGGATGGACTCAGTATTTTATTTGTTCTGCTTTGTAAGGTTTACTTTAGTATTAGAATAGTGATTTTCAAAGCTAGACGTGCTGCTGCATGCCTTTAATTCCAGCACTCAGGAGGCAGAGGCAGGCAGATCTCTGTGAGTTCAAAGCCAGCCTTGTCTACATACCGAGCTCCAGGCCAGCTGGGACTAAAGGGTGACCCTGTCTCAAAAAAGACACCCCCCCCCCAGGGACTGGAGAGATAGCCTAGCGGTTAAGAGTACCGACGCTCTTGCAGAGGACCCGGGTTCGATCCCCAGCACCCACATGGCGGCTAAGAACCGTCTGTAACTCCAATTCCAGGAGAACTCCAGTTCCAGGGGAATCCGAGACCCTCTTCTGACCTCCGCGGCATTGCACGACACGGGTGCACAGACCTGCATGCAGACAGTACATTCATACACATACAAAGATAAATAATAATAAAAAATTTTTTTTAAAAAAAGACACCTCCCCAAAAAAGAGAACAGTGATTTTTCAGCCATCTCTTCTGATAGCTGTTATCCAGCTCTTTCCAGTTTATTTCCTGGAGATTCTAGGATACCATACCTATGGGTCATCTGTTATCTTGGTTCAATACACAAATTTTATTTATTTATAGTTGATAAGCTTATTGTGTTAATAGATACAAAATAAGAGAGTTGCCTTAGTATACTTTTTTTTTAAATGCACCACCATGCCTGGCACTGAAGATGGTTATTAGCTGCCCCCCATGTGGGTGCTGGGAATCGACCCCAGGTCCTCTGCAAGAGCAGTCAGTGCTCTCAACTGCAGAGCCATCTCTCCAGTCCTTACTATACTTTTTAAAATACTTCCAGAACATCTCAGACTTGGCAGTGAGAATCAGTGTTGAGATACAGGGTAGTATAGATATAAATCCATTAGGAAATCCTTTTCTTTAAAACATAATCTTTACTACCTTCCAGGTATAATAGTAGATTTTCTAAATTATAGCCTTTGTCATAATTAGAACTAAATAGCTGCAATATGTTGATTTTTTTGTTTGGCTGTTTTACCTATTACTGAGACTTTAAAAATATATTAGAAGCTAATTTAATTGATTCTGTCTCTCATATACAAACACACACACATATATACACACACATAATGAGATTGTTCATTGTAAAACTTGCTATGTAAATCAGACTGGCATCAAACTTTCTGCTACCTTTGCCTATGCCACCTATTAGAATTATAATCATGCCCTACCACACCCAACTGATTCTTTATATTTTATTAACTGTGACTCTGAAGTAGATTGTGAATCTTTGAGTCGGAAGAGAACTTAACAACATTGAGATCAGGTCAGTACTTATGTTAGCTTTTACTATTGTTGACATGACTGATATTTACTTATCTCACCATGTATATTATGTTTCATCTATCCTTATTTGAATAAAAATAAGAACATAAGTCATATAAGTTGTGTATTTTTATAAGTTAAATCAAAATGCCTAACTTTATCTAATAGATGTTGCTTCTTATCCTTGTTAGAGAAATATAATATGGGGCTCAAATAATGCAAACACTGGAATTTTATAGAGAAGTAAACTACTATGTAGGTAGTTTGTTTCTACCTAGAGGGAATATATGGCAACAAAGTACTCTGAAAGAATGCTAAAATTGTCAGACTCAGAAAATATGTGTGTTATAGAAATGAAAATAAAGCCCCAGTATATACATTTTCTGTTCACTAAAAAAAAATCTGTCGTAAAGATTCCAGATCAGATGTTCTTCCATACTGATTACCGACCTCTTATCCGTGATGCTAATAACTATGTATTGGATGAACAAACCCAACAAGCTCCTCACCTCATGCCTCCTCCATTCTTGGTGGATGTCGATGGAAATCCTCATCCTACAAAATTTCAACGGCTAGTACCAGGCCGGGAAAATTGTAAAGATGAACAACTTATACCACAGTTGGGATATGTGGCTAATGGTATGTTATCTCCCAAAGTAAATTCAAAACATTGTTTAAAATGTATTTGCTCATGTTCCATGATATATCCACCTCACTAAACATGTTTTATCTATTATTTCTATTAATCTTTAGTTGTATATTTGACATTATTATAGTAGTCCTTCATTGTTCAGCTTTCCTGTATATAACTAAGTGATTTAGGACAAGCACAAGGAAATGCTCCAGCGGTAATTTGTTGACCTACAACCTTAGAACTATTACCTTGTGTATGACCCTGTTATTTGTAATATTGACTGATAATAATGATCAAACTTACTAACTTCAATGTCTCGAGCTTTTATTTTTTAAATATTTTTATTTTAAGTTATGTGTATATGAGTATACCTGTTTGGGGATATGGACATGTGCATGTGGTTGTCAGGAGAGAGTATTGGGTCCCCTGGACCTGGCATTTCCTTGTGAGCCACCAACCTGGGTCCTAGAAACTGAACTTTGGTCTTCTGGAAGAGCAACAAGTGTCGTTAATCACTGAGCCATCTCTCTGGCTCTGTATCAAGTTTTTTTTTATATATAATTTATAAAATTACATTGACCATAGTATTCATATTTTACTTAGAAGCTCCTAGTTAACAAACCTAAAAGAAAAAACTTCAAAAGCTACAAACAGGAGTGATTTTCCCACCTTACTGTTTGAAATACAGAAAGGTCTTATCAGATATTGAGTTATTATTAGAGATGAACGTGTTGCATAATGGAAAGGTAGTAAAATAAAATACTGGAATAAGCTACTGTTTACCAAACAGAATATCTTTCATTAGGCATATTTCAGCTATGTGCACTGCCCTTTCCATTTCTTCCCCCCATAAAGCACCTTCTTATACATTTGGTACTTAAGGTTTTAAGTATAGAGTAGTAAGTTAGAGATTTATAATGGAATGCCTTTCTCTCTTTCCTGTAAAACAGACAGATTTGTACTATGTACTCCAGGCTACAAGAAAATCACATTTCTCCTGGCTGAGCCTCTCCCTGTGTTGGGATTATAGGCATGTGCCACCACACCTGGCATCTGATTTTTTTTTTTTATCTTTTCAAGACAGGGTCTCCCCGTAGCCCCAGCTGTCCTGGAATTTGCTCTGTAGACCAGGTTGGCCTTGAACTCACAAAGATCCACCTGCCTCTGACTCCCAAGTGCTAGGATTAAAGGCATGTGCCACCACACCCAGCCTGAGTTTTCTTTCTTTACTAGGCCTTCAGTTAAATAAAATGAAGCCAAAGTTTGTAGAGCAATGAAGTGGCATTGCAGTGTGCCAATGGTCATTCTGGTGATGTGATATTTGTTAACTAAGGAGAAAGAATCTGAATACTAAATGGAATATAAAGCTGAAAACACCGAAATAAAAACAATTTAACATGCTTAATTTTTCATAAAAACTAGTTACTTGGTTGCTCTATCAGATACCATTTGTTCTAATTACCAGACAAGATATAAAACCAGGATATGATGTATTTAAGAAAAATAAACGTTCGTTTCATTCAGAAGTAAACATTGAATTTTAGCTATTCATAAAAATAAATTTTCTACTTACAAAAATAATGGTATTATAAAAAGAAAATATGTATTTAAAATACCATGCTTTTAATTTCTTTAAATTTTTCCTGAAAGATGCAAAAAAATAAAAAAAGAAAAAAAGAAAGATGCAAAACATTTTAGCCAACCATAATTGAGCTTATTTATACATTACTCAAGCTGGGCATGGTAATTCATACCTTTTATCCTTAGGAGGCTGAGGAGGGAAGGACTATCATGAGACCCAGTCAAAAGAAGGAAAAAGAGAGAGAAAACAACACAAACCCTCACTCAAAAAACAAACCCCTACTCAAATCTTTGAGTTTGACCTTAGAATATATAATATAGAAAATTTACTTTAAATAGATAATTAAATTTTAATAGAATTATTCTTTAAAATGAGAATGTCTTTATGAAGTCTAATTTAGGATCAATAGTCAAATATAAAACCTGACAAATTAGATATATTAAGTTCTTAGCCAGGCATGGTGGCACATGCCTTTAATCCCAGCACTCAGGACACAGAATTAAAGGCCAGCCTGGTCTACATAGTGAGCTCCAGGCCAGCTGGGACTAAAGGGAGATCCTGCCTCAAAAAGACCAAAAAAAGTTCTTAATAAAATGTTATGTTTCATATATATTTTATTCTTATCAGAAACCTATTTCTAACTGCTTCTTATAATTTATAAATTAAGCTCACTTTTTAACATATTTAAGGTATACTAAAATATAATCAATTTCTCTGACTTTTTATCCTTGGTCTTGTTAAGGTGATGGTGAGGTGGTAGAGCAGGTAATTGGGCAGCAAACCAATGACCAAGAAGAAAGCATTCTTGATGGAATAATCAGGGAGTTACAGAGAGAACAAGATCTGAGACTAATGAATGAAGGAGATGTTCCACATTTTCCAGTCAATAGATCATACTCTGTTAATGGTGGTAAGTAATTGTATGTTTATGAAAGTAATAAGAATGTTTTTACAGTTATTTTATACTATTAGTATATATGAAAATATCTCATTTATAAGAAGAAATATTTTATTAATTTATATTGTAATATCAACTATTCCAGTGTATCATCTCTTTCACTTATAATAACTAAAATGATTTAGCTTCTCTTAGGATATACAGGTGGTTTATTTATTTTTTAATTTTTTATTGGATTTTTGCATATTTCCTATAAAACATCTTAATCATCTTTATACCCCTTCCCCTAATAGAACCTTCCCATAGCCTCCCCACCCCAGATAGATTTCATGCATTCTATCATTTATGTTAAGGACCATGAAGTCAAGTTAATGCCCTCAGATGTCCCTCAGTACAGGTTTAGACCCACTGGGGTCTAGTCAGCCTATTCAGGTCAGCTTTTTCTCACCCAGCAGTAATCAGCTGCCAGTAGTTATTCAGCTAAGATTGGGGCCTGCTGCCCATTTCCCCAATTCTAACTGCTTACGTTTGCCTGGGTCTTATGCATGCTGACACCATTGCCATAAATTCATATGAGCAAGGTCCCAGGAGCCTGTAAGACTGTTTCCTTATGGTCATGCACCTCCTCCCTGGTTGGTTATAATCTTTTTGTCCCCTTTTCTGCAGTGGTCCCTGAGCCGTGGGTGGATGGAGTTTAATATAGGAGTCCTGTCCAAGGACCCACACTCAGCAGTTATTCTCTATGCTTTGCCCATTGGTGGCTTGTTTCTCCTAACTCAGTTTATTTGAAGGCTTTACTTTTATTTCTAGAAATGAAGTATGGCAGGAAGTCCAGTCCTTTTGTTGGGGAGCCAACCTATGAATTTTTTAAAGTTAAAACCACCTAAAATTTAGAGTAGCATTGAGAGGAAAGAAAACAGGATACCATTCTGATCTTTTGAATGAGGGAAAATATGCTAGCTGACAAAAAGCCCGGCTCTTCTTAGGGATACAAATATAACTCCTGAATTGACTTTCACAATAGTTTTATCTTAATACCAGTAGAAATTATATAGTGAATATTTAATTGTTTGATATTTAATATGAAAATTGATGAGATATTAATGAAAATTAATATGAAATTATTTAATGTATCTTCTTAAAAATTGCCCCTTTTTACTTTGTGTATATTTAGGTATGCACTTGTGTGTGTATGTGTGTGTGTCTGTCTGTGTCTTTGTATGCACATGTTGAGGGGTTATGATTGTAGAAGTCAGGGGCAATTTGTGGGACTCAGTTCCCACCTTCCACTTTGTGGATCCCAGCAATGGAACTAAGATCATCAGGCTTAGGATCACGTGTGTTTACCTGCTGAGACATCTCGCCAGCCTGCAAAATGAATATTCTTTCTTATCCATTGCACCTCTTCCCTCATTTAACATGAAATGTGTCTATGCATCTAAGTTACACACAGACACACACACACACACACACACACACACACACACACACCTTAGTAGATTGGTTGGTTGTATCAGTTCTATTTTTATTAGGAACAAAACAGTCATGGGAAGTTTTTTAGTAGAGCTGGGGATTGAACCCAGTGTCTTGCTCTTGGAAAGTCTCCATCACTAAGCCATATCCCAAGCCCATCATAGAGTTTTGTTAAGTTGCCCAGGGTGGCCTTGAACTTGCAGTCATCATACCTGTCCTTCCTAAGGAGCCAGAATCACATGCCTAAACCTTCGTACCAGGTTGTTTCATGTTCTCTTTACTTAAGTAACATAATTTGTTTTGCAAAATGGCATGTGGGGTTGTAGAACATCTTAATCATTTCTGATTTCTTCAGTTTCACATACAATTAAAATAAAAACAGTTCTTTATTTGAGTAAGTTTAACGAATAAACTCAGTTAAAATATCCTGACTCTGAGACAATTAATAGACTAATATGCCTATAGGAGTTTCTTAGAGTCCTGATTTTGATCTCTATTAATGCAATCAGTTTTTAGGTATACATGTAACATTTGGTTTCTGTAGATAGATTTGAAATGCCATTAACCAGAGAATGCTGCTAATCTGTTTGCAATATTCATTTCTTTTGATTATTTTCTGGTATTTATTTCTATTTCCATTTGCAAATATGAAAAAATAAACGGGAAGCTTTCTAGAGGAATTAGAAGGAAACGTTCTGTCACTATTTTTCTTACATTTTTTATTATTTTTTTTATGTGTATTTTATTGTATTGCCTGCCTCTATGTAAGTGTACCCATGTTGTGCAATGCCTTCAGAAGTCAGAAGAGGGCATTGGCTCCCCTGGAACTGGAGTTACTGATTGTTGTTAGCTGCCATGCGGGTATTGGGAATTGAACCCCAGTCCTCTGCAAGAGGAATCAGTGCTCTTACCCACTGAGCCACCTTTCCATCCCAACAGTGCTCATTAATCTTGAAAGAGAAATTTGATATTAAAAATGGTTTGTAGGGCAGGCGTGGTGGCACACGCCTTTAATCCTAGCACTCAAGAGGCAGAGGCAGATAGATCACTATGAATTCAAGGCCAGCCTGATCTACATAGCAAGCTCAAGACCTGCTGGGACTAAAGGGAGACCCTGTCTCAAAAAAAGATGGTTTGTTAGCCACATGTGGTGGCATATGCCTTTAATTCCAGCACTCAAGAGGCAAATGCAGGCAGATCTCTGTGAGATCAAGCCCAACCTGGTCTATATCCAGGCCATCTGAGGCTCCAAGGAGTCCCTGTCTCAAAAAAAAAATTGGGGGTGGGAGCAGGAGAGTTGCTGCAGTGGTTAAGAGAACTGGTTGCTCTTGCAGAGGACCTTGGTTCAAATCCCACCACCCACATAGCTGCTAACAACTGTCCATAACTCCTATTTCGGGGCAATCAGATGCCCTCTTCTGACCTGTAGGCATCGAATGACGTGGCGCACTTATATACATGCAGGCAATACACTCATACACATAAAATAAAAATAACATATAAAAATGTTTGATTAGCTGCATGTGATGGCTCATAGCTGTAATTCTATCACTTGGACAATTGATGCCTGAAGATCACAGGTTCAAGGTTAGCCTGAGATATTTATTAAGTTTCAGGACAGCATGGGTTACCAAGTGTGACACTATCCCAAGAATGACATTTTGTTTACACTTTTGTACATTTGTGTGTGTGTGTGTGTGTGTGTTTGTTTGTGTGGGGGGGGCAAGAGAGAGAGAGAGAGAGAGAGAGAGAGAGAGAGAGAGAGAATGAGCCAGAAATCTATAACAAGTGTTTTCAGCATTGGAAGACCAGAAATTCAGGGTGATTATTATCTTCGATTGCTCTCTGACTTATTTTTTTAGTGTCTTTCATTGAACCTGATGTTCACCAATTTGACTATACTTTCTGACCAGCAAGCCATAGGAATCATCCTGTCAGTACTTCTTTTGTGCTGGAATTATGGGTGCATTCAGCTGGACCTGTATGTGCTGGGGATAAAGCTCTGGTCCTCAAGATTGTGTGGTCAAGCACTTTACTGACTGAACCATCTCTGTAGTCTCTGTATTTTTTTTACTGTTTTGAAAATTCAATTGAAGTTTTACTCTGAAACTTTTTTGAGACAGGACCTTGGTCTGTAACCCAGGCTAGCCTGAAACTCACAGCCTTCTACCTCATCCTACTCTGAAACATTGTAATGAAGTTTATAAAGTTAGGACTTGGATTTTAAAAGCTGTATATTGTACTAGTACTAATATTGTACTAGTATGGCATATTGTGCTAGTTCTAATATTTTTGAATCCTCCAAATCATTTGACTGATTATTGAGTACTTGTTTTATTCATATCACTATGAAAACATAAAGACAGCATAGAAAATATAGAGCAGGGATAGCAGTACTTCCATACTTCAAACTGCCCTATCTTTTCTCTCCTCTCTCCCTTCTCCCCTCTCTCTTCTCCTCTTCCTTCACCTCCCCTCCCCTCCTTCTCTCCTTTCCCGTCTCTCCTCTCTCTTCTCTCTCTTTAGTTTTTTGTATCTGGGGATAAAACTATGGCCTTGCACATCCTAGACAAGCAATCCAACACTGAGTTGCAGCCCCACCCAGGAACAACCTGTCTTTGAAGTTTCTCATATTTAGAACTCTAATCTGGAAGACTGAGAAATTTATATTTATTTCCTTGCTTTTGTTTTAGCTCTTAATAGTCCAAACTTGGATATATCTTCCTCAAATATTGGACTTCGGCGTAGTGGTCAAATTGAAGGTGTTCGACAAATGCATAACAATGCTCCCCGGAGTCAAATGGCCACTGAACGAGATCTCATGGCATGGAGCAGAAGAGTGGTGGTGAATGAACTAAATAATGGGGTTAGTAGGTGAGTTGATAAGAGCATTCATAAGAAGATCCAATGCTATAGTTTTAGCAATTTAATTATATGTTAGCCTAGTAACTTAAATATTTTAATCAAATTGCATCATATTAGCTTTTCCTTATTGTTCTCATTACTTCATTCCATAAAAAAATACTTAACTTAAATTTTCTTAGCGTTGTGGCACATACCTTGAAAACTACGGAAAATACATTACGTCCATTTTATGAATTTATAGTGTAGGTTAAGAGAAGAATACAAATATTAAGAACACATAATAGATCATATGTCAATGTGAGTGGTATATGGACTATATCTTCAATAGTGATTCCAAGGATAAAGTGATCATCTAAGTATTGGGGTAGTATGAGTGTACAATGTGGGTATGTATAGAAATGCAATTTAAATAGACTCTGTTGGTAGAGTACTTCATTGGGATAATTTCAATCTAGAATCACTCTTCTTATTTGTTGTTGTATGACACTATTCCTGGGGATACATGAACAGAGATCTACTCAGCCCACTGAGGGAACTGATGACAGAACAAAGTAAATGTATCGCCAAATTCCAACTTGGTGAACCAGTGAGTTTACTGGGTTCCCTTGTAGATATATGGGCACAGGGTTACCAACATGAGCAGAAATGAGTTAAATATAGCTGCATCACCAGAAGCCCATTCATGCACAAGTTACAAGCTCATGAAAGGTGGAAACCTGGAGCTCACTGCAAAACCTGTAGGCAGATCCACAGGTTGGAGTGTCTTTTCCAAGTAGCTCAGTTGTGCTGAGCTTCTCGTCAGGCAGCTTGGCTGAGCTACCTCTTTGAGGCAGTTCTGCTGATATCATGGTCTTCTAGGCAGCCCATCTGGTCTGAGAGTGTCTCTCAGTAGTCCTTACTGCTTATATGTGCTTGGATTGGAAGAGGTCTAGTGGATCTAGTCAGTTTTTTTTTTTTTTTTTTTTTTTTTAAATAAGCAATTTTAATTAATAACTTTAATTAAAATAAAACATAAATAAAAAAAAAAAAAAAAAAATAAAATAGAGAAAGGAGAGGAAACTCCCAAAAAGAAATGTATGAATTCTAGATCTTTTGCAATCATTATCACAACTCTCTCATGAAATTGTTCTCATTACTTCATTCCATAAAAAAATACTTAACTTAAATTTTCTTAGCGTTGTGGCACATACCTTGAAAACTACGGAAAATACATTACGTCCATTTTATGAATTTATAGTGTAGCGTTTAAAGAGAAGAATTTACAAATATTAAGTAACACATAATAGATCATTCATCGTCAATGTGAGTGGTAATATGAGAACTTATCTTCCAATTATGATTCCAAAGGATAAGAGATGATCATCTAAGTATTAGAGAGGGTCATCAGATGAAAAATGCGAGTATAGTCACTAGAATAATAGCATTAAGCGTAGTATTAGCAACATGCATTTGAAAGTAACTCTCACTGTAGAGTACTTCATTGGATAATCTAATCAATCGTAGAAAATGCACTCTTCTATTTGTTGTTGTATAGAACTGCGATTACCCTCATGGGGATATCATGAACAGAGATCTACTCAGCTACCACTGAGGGAACTGATGACAGAACAAAGTAAATGTATCGCCAAATCCAACTTGGTGAACCAGCCCAGTGGAGTTTCTGGGTTCCCTTGTCGATATATGGCACAGGGTTCCAACATGAGAGAAAATGAGTTAAATATAGCTGCAAATGCACCAAAGCACGCACCACATGGGTAGCACACCACTAGCACACAAGCGACAAGTTGCAACTCTTGGAGTAAAAACCTGGCCACGGAGGCAAAACCTGTAGGTACCCAGACCCTACAGGTTGGATCAGTACTTGTTGCGCAAGTAGACCCTCAGTATTAAGCGAGCTTCATCACGTCACGGCACGCTTGGCCTGAGACTCACCTCTTCGACGGCAGTATAGCTCGATATCATAGAGTCTTCTAGGCAGCCCATCTGGAATACTGAGAGTGTCTCTTCAGTAGTCTTAACGTGAATCTTATGCCTTTGAGGACTTGTAGAAGAGGCATGCTAGTTGACTCGTAGAGTCAGTAGGTTGTGGTTTTTTTTTTTTTTTTTTATTCCTGAAGTGTATTGAATGGTTATTTCCNTGGGCTTAAGGAGCTTTCCTGAAGGATGGAATGCTTCATCTCCTTTTAGAATATTTTTTGTCATGTTCCCTCCGAAATGGAAGGTTTGATCGGCCCATCGCCAAACACACAGCCCTGGGACTGACCCACGGCCAAACACACAGCCTTGGGACTGACCCACGGCCAAACACACAGCCCTGGGACTGACCCATGGCCAAACACACAGCCCTGGGACTGACCCATGGCCAAACACACAGCCCTGGGACTGACCCACGGCCAAACACACAGCCCTGGGACTGACCCACGGCCAAATACGTGGTTGCAGAGCTGCTGGCTCCCATGACCAAACGAGCTGAAGAGCCAGATGTATAGTTGATGGCCCCATAATCGAGCTGGCTAAAAAGAGCACGTGTGCAGTTAACAGCCCAGGGATCACATCATGTGGTGAAAGTCTGTAAAATCCATTTATTCCCACACAGCTGGTAGCTTAAATAGGTCTGGGGTGGGCAGCCTCTACATCACATGACACCTCCCAGTGGCCAATCCTAGACCTCTCTACCATCACACTTCATCCCAACTGGTGGGGCATATTCAGAAAAGGGGTGTGCTGACAAGCAAGCCAACTTGTGAGTTTTGATCGGGTGCTAGCAGAAGACAGGGCATCCCCTGTATTTCTTGCTCTGCCTAGTGTGTTAAGCAGATTGGTAGCTGGCATACACTCAAGATACATCTGAGTCCAGAATTGCTGTCCTCCACTTGATCTTAACCAAAAGGCTAAGAAGTGGTTAATCACAACTCCTAACCAAGCATTTTTAATAGATCATCCAACAAATGGCAAAGGTTTCAATGGCAAAGGTTTCAATATTTTTCTCTTCTGTTTTCTTGTTTAAGTATGGAGTAAAGAAAAAGACTAATTTGAGTACTGACCCCTGGAAATAGAGCATTTTAAAATTTGTTTTACTTAAAAGTAGTCTTGAAAGCAGAGACTCAAATATTTGCATACCACTGTTCATTCCAGTTATTCAAAATTAACAGATGGTGAAAAGAAGTAAAATATTAACCAGCAAATTGAATGGATAAACAAATATGGTATAATTATATGATAATAATTTGGCCGTAACAGAATCATGATAACTATTATAATATGAATAAACTTTGAAAATATGTTGCTAAGTGAAAGAAGCCATACACAAAGGGACAACCATCCTGTGACTCCACTTAAGATATTTAGACCAGTGCCCGGTGTGGTGGCACACACCTTTAATCCTAGCACTTGGGAGGCAGAGGCAGGCGGATCTTTGTGAGTTCAAGGGCAGCCTGGTCTACAGAGCGAATTCCAGGACAGCTGGGGCTCCTGGGAGACCCTGTCTCAAAAAGACCAAAAAAAAAAAAAGATTTGAAAACTAGATTTCTTGTAAAAAATTCACATTTCTGGATTTTTCTAGAAGAATGGAAATTGCCAACCTCTGCAGGTCCCCATACATGCTTAGCAACAAGCACCAGGAAAGAGGAGGGTGACACATGGCAGGCAGCTCCCTCACCCCTCTCAGTTCCTGCTGGACTCCGAATGAGCACCCCTTCCCCCACCGGCTCTCCTCTTTGCAGGGGGGGGAGTCCACAGAAAAGCCAGCGCCTTGGCCACAGCCGGGGAAGGCTCTGCATCAAAGCGAGGGTCTGTCCCAACTGAGAGAAGGCTTGAGGCCACAGATTGGGCATCCTGCCCGGGGAGCCCACCTCCTTGGAAGCTGCTGGGTGTCGGGTGGTCCTGGAGTGAGGCTGCTGCCCTAGGAGGCTGAGCCAGGCCTGGCTGCCCAACCCCGACACAGCCTGGGGTTTGTGCAGAATGAGGAGGGCTCCATGAACCCTATACTTACCCAAGTAAAGATGGAGAAGAAGGAGAAGGCGATGGCGGCCCGGGCTGCATCCGTCCCTTCATTCATAGGGTTGTCCTTGGGCTTGGAGACCTGCCACTGGTTGGCCAGGAAGCAGAAGCCCACAAACCAGAGGAAGGCCCAGAAGGCTGGGGTGCGCAGGCNAGGCGGATCTTTGTGAGTTCAAGGGCAGCCTGGTCTACAGAGCGAATTCCAGGACAGCTGGGGCTACAGGGAGACCCTGTCTCGAAAAGACAAAAAAAAAAAAGATATTTAGACCAGTCAATTCTTGGTGTTAAGAGCTTAGAGGAATGGGAAAATGGGAAGTCATCACTTAATAGTTACAAAACTGATCTTTCGAGTAGTTAAAAACATGAGAATAGATAGTGATAATGATTATAAAACATTTGGAATATAATTATTGCCACCTAAAATGACATTAATACTACATTAAAATGACAAATTTTGTATTGAAATGTATTTCTGAGGTCTGATGTTTAAAGTATTGGTTTCTTTTTTTTCTGATTGCTTTTATCATTTTGACCTCCAACTTGTTATTTAGGGTGCAAGAAGAATGTCGAAATGCAAAGGGAGACATAGAAATTAGTCTTTACACAGCTGAAAAGAAGAAAAAGCCATCTTATACTATCCAAAGAGTAAGTTTACTTTTGTAGTACTTTGGGTTACATCTGCAAATACCAGTTGTTTGACAGGAAGCAGTATTAAGAAACTACTAAAATACATGTCTGCTTACAGGGAACCTACTTTTGAACCTCCTATCTATGTAATCAAAACAAAATTAAACAAAGACTATCTCCCCCCAAATCTAAGACTCCTTGTCATTTTAGGATATAAGTATCTCATGTGCTTAAAGTAGAACCTTAAAAATTTTACTGGTCACCAATCACAATGTGAAACAAATGCTGTATATTCTAGGTAATTAGTTGCCAAGCTTATGAATTTGTCCTATCTGCTTTTTATTTCATTTAATTGAGGTTTATTGGAATGCAGCCACACTTATTTTTTTCATCTCTTGCCTTTGGTCATTTTTTTATGTTACATATGAAGACAGAATAGAGTGCTTGAAACACAAATTGTATAACCTAGAAAGCAAAAATGCTTACATTCTTTCCCTTTTCCCCAGACCCATCTCTGACCTACCTAATCATGTAGAACAAAATCTGATCTGTACAAAGGATTCATTTTCCCAATGGAACCTGCTAAGCAAGGGATGGCTATACAACTATATTAGGTATAGGAAAGCTTATTAATGCTTCGCAGATTTACCAGTCAGGGACATTAGAACTTAGATGTTTTTTTTTTTTTTTTCTTTCCTAGTTACAACTCTTCCTCTCTAGGCTAAAGTTAGTAATACCATCTTGGATGATTTTCTTTCTTTTTTGTAAATTTTGTTATTGAGCTTTTGTAGTTTCATAGAACAGTTCTTAATCATTTTTTTTTTAAAATAAAAGTTAAGCAATGGATCCTGAATTTTAACTAGTTTTCCAGTATCCAATAAAAATTTAGGTAATTATCATATGCATGTGTTAAATATTCTTACATTTAAGAAGTATTTTATTTATTTTTATTTTATATGTATGAGTGTATTGCCTGCATGTGTGTAAGTGCACCCATGTTATCCAATACCCATGGAGGTCAGAAGAAGGTGTCTGATCCCCTGGAACTCAATGTTTGTTAGCTACCATGTGGGTGCTGGGAATTGAACCTGGGTCATCTGCAAGAGCAGTCAGTGCTCTTAACCACTGAGCCATCTCTTCAGCCCCATAGTCTGTTTTTTTTTTTTTGTCTTTTTTGAGACAGGGTCTCCCTGTATCCCCAGCTGTCCTGGAACTCACTCTGTAGACCAGGCTGGCCTTGAACTCACAAAGATCCACCTGCCTCTGCCTCCCAAGTGCTAGGATTAAAGGCATGTGCCACCATGGCTGGCTAAGATTTCTTATATGACTCTTTGATAACTGCTTCAAAATTTTGTATTGTATGTGTGTGTTTTTTTTTTTTTAGCTTTTTTTTTGATGTTTTAGAGATTTTGAATGAGTCCAATGCATGGTTCTATTTTGTTTCTGGCCTGCTTTGCAGATTTATCAATTATCAGATTTATCTGAGACTGCTAGAATATAGTCTAGGGTTTTTTTTTAAATATACCTTACAAGTGGGAAAAGTCAACTGTATTAGTGTATGCCTCTAATCCTAACACTTGGAGGCTGAGGAAGGAGGATATTGGGTTTGCAGCCAGTCTGGGCAATAGAATGAAACTCTGTTTCAAAAATCAAAGATTGTATATAGGAAAAAATACTAACCCTTGAGACTATAAGACTTTTAAACTTACCTACTTGTAATGATATATTAAGTTTGCATCTTTGTTCTGTTAGTAATATCAACAATAATGATTTATACTTTTAGATATTAAACTCAAATACTTTAAATTTTAGTGATTAAGCACTAAATATCTTCTTTACCTGTGTATTAAATTTATAACCTGCCAACTTTCATTATATCTTCAAGCGAATTACCTGTCATTATTTAAATTATTTTTATATGTTCACAAGTAGTAGGACAAAGCTTCAGTAACATAGAGAGTTAAGCGTGGCATCAATTTTTATTCATTTATCTTGATGAATATCTGTGTATTCAAAAAAACGGAGGTATACATCAGTTTTTAAATCATTTAGTTTTCTTTTCTTTTGAGACAGGGTCTCAGTACATAGCTCTAACTGGCCTGGAACTAACTATGTAGACCATACTGGCCTTGAACATGCAGACTTCCTCCTGCCTCTGAACCCAGAATGCTGGAATTATAGATTTGAGCCACCATGACAGACAGGCAAGCCAGACAGTCCATATGAAGCTTTATTGAGGGATTATATTTGCAAATAAGGGAGACAGTATATAATGCAGTGTTCTGAGACTGGCTCAAATATTACTGTTTTTGTTTGATTTTTTTTTTAGACAGAGTTTCCCAAAGTAGCTCAGGCTGGCCTTGAACATACTATGTAGTTGAGGATGACCTTAAAGTTCTGAAATTCAGATCCTGCTGCTTATACCTCACAGTTGTTAGTATTGGAGTATTATAGCCATGTGCCCCCAGGAGTGTATGTTACTTTTTTAAAAATTTTATTTAGGGTTTTTTTTTTTTTTGGTGTTTCTGAAACAGAATCTCACTTTGTAGCCCCAGCAGGCCTGGAACCCTCCATTTAGGACCAGGCTGGCCTCAAACATAGAACTCCACCTTCCTCTACCTTCCTAGTGCTGGGAATAAAGGTGTGTACCACCATGTTTGGCCGAATGCTAGACTTTTTAATATATAATATAATAAATATATAATATATAATATATATTTTAATTTTACCAGTATGAGGGTATTACCTGCATGTAAATGCACACATGAAGGCTAGAAGAGGTCATCGGTTCCCCTAGAATTAGAGTTATGAATGGTTGTTAGCTGCCATTTGGGTAGTGGGAACTGAACCTGGGTCCTCTGCAAAAGCAGCCAGTGCTCTTAACCTCTGATCCATCTCTCCAGACCCCGACCTTGAATGCTACTTTTTTGATATAAATTATATTGAGTCGTTTTTACCTTCGATCGATGTAAGTCATCTAAAGTTTATTTCAATCAATTCATTCCTGACCATTAGTTTTGCACGAAAGATGGTGTTAAATTATTTTTTTAAATATTTTAATTATTATTTTTGGCAGTTTGTGAGTGTGAGTATATTGCCTGCATGTATGCAAGTATACCCATGTCATGCAATGCCTGCGGAGATTAGAAGAGAGCATCACATTCCCCTGGAACTGGTTCTCAGCCACTATGTGGATTCTGGGAATCAAACCTGGGTCCTCTGCAAGAGCAGCCAATGTTTATAACCACTGAGCCAGCCTCCTAAATTGATTATTTTTTAAACTATTTTTTCCAGAGAAAGTGAGACTAAAAGCCTTTATTATAGCAAGCAAATAACTTCTGTAAGGACAGAAGGGGTCTCCAGAGTTTAAGACCCTATTTGGGGGGGGGAGGTTGAGACAGAGCTTCACTCTTATTTCAGGATAGACTTGAACTCATTACAGTCCTTCTGCCTCCGTTTCTAAAATACTGGGATTTCAGGTGTGAATCACCATGCCAAACTGTTAAATCAGTTCAAAAGTCTTTTTTTTTCTGTCTTTTCGAGACAGGGTCTCCTTGTAGCCCCAGCTGTCCTGGAACTCACAAAGATCCACCTGCCTCTGCCTCCCAAGTGCTAGGATTAAATGCGTGCACCACCACGCCCAGCCAAAAGTCTTTTATAAACCTTTGCAATCTTAAGAATTTGAATGTAAATGAAAAAACTGTACCTAATTAAGTATAATTATGTATGTTGATACTTCCACACATTTTCTTAATTTTTTTTTAAAAAAGAAAGTACATTTTAGAATTACATTAAATATAATATCAATATTTTAGTCATCCTATGATAATTGTGAATGTGCTGAATATGAAAATGGGCAAATTCCTGAAACAGGTTTTTACCAACATCTTTTTAAAATATTGTTTTTATTATTTTATGTGTATGAATGTATTCCCTGCATGTATCTAAGTGCACCCGTGTCATTGCAGTGCCTATGGAGGTCAGAAGAGAGCATCAGATCCCTTGGAACTGGAGTTACGGATGGTTGTTAGTTACCATGTGGGTGCTGGGAATTGAACCTGGGACCTCTGCAAGAGCAGCCAGTGCCCTTAACTGCTGAGCCATCTTTCCAGTCCTTTTTATCAGCATCTTTGACTTGATCTCAAAGTTTTAAAATTATAACATAATCATTATTAATGGAAAATGAGTTATATATGTTATAATTATATATTTGTTTACTTTTTTTCCTCTTTATGTGTGTATGTATATAAAACATATATACATATATATTATATATATTATTTTATATATATATACTATATTATTAATTTATATAGTATAATATGTATGTTAAGTTTGTATAGTATTTCATCTTTCAAGATATGTTATCCTTTTCCAGAATGATTATGAACCCAGCTGTGGACGGGCTTTACGCAGGACACAACGCAAGCGTCAGCATACTTACCAAACCCGGTCCAACATAGAACATAATTCACAGGCATCATCTCAAAATCCAGGTGTACAGGATGATTCAGACAGCTTGTCAGAGGTAAATGTCTAATATTATTTATTTGATATATTTTTTCTAGTCTGTTTAGGTTTACTTTTTAAAGTTCTTTGAATAAAAAATTACTTGAGGTTTATTCATTAATAAGACACTTAATATATCAATTTATGTATCCTATTAAGCTCTTTTTGATTTCTACTTAAGATATTATCTTTGCTAGGTTATTACATATCCCAGCAAAAGCTTGGTTTTCTGACGGTGAGATAAAAGAGTGAATGGAAATCATCCTAGAAATGGAAAGAAGTGAAATATAAAAAGTAAACTGCAGTTAAACAGTCCCAGAATTTATTGATTCTATATCTGGTTTATGTATCTGTTCTCTTTTTATTATTGACTTCACCAGTTATGGAGATCATTGAGTATTGATTTATCTCAGACCTGCCTTTTTCATGATAGTGTGTAAAGAATAAAGCAGCCCCCTCCCCCCGCTTCCCTAATCCTATTGTTTCCTTGACAATATTATCTGTTAGGTGCATAATGAAGGTTTTGTTGTACATTAAAAGTATATGGTATACACTTCTGCTAGTCACAGTTCTTAAGTTCTTAAACTAATTCTTTTTAGGTGTCTCTGGTTTTTCACTATGAATATCTTGATCTTTTAAAAATACTCTCATTCAGGGGCTAGAGAGATTGCTCAGTGGGTAAGAAAACTGACTCTTCTTACAGAAGATCAGGTTCAATTCCCAACACCCACATGGCAGCTAACGACTGTCTCTAACTCCAATTCTTACTTCCTCAGGAATTTAAAAAATGAAAATTTAAGAAATAACAATACTCTTATGCAGAACTTTAATTTTTATTCAGTGAGTGAATGTTTTGCCTACATGTATATAAGCACACCCATGTCATGCAGTACCTACAGAGGCCAGAGAGATCGTCAAGTCCTTTAGAACTGGTTGTTAGCTGCCATGTCGATGGTGGCAACTGAATTCAGGTTCTGTGCAAGAGCAACCAGTGAGTTAACCATCTCTCCAGCCCCAAATGTGATATTTTTTAACCAAAGGGTTTGTTTTTTTTTTTTTTTTGGTCTTTTTGAGACAGGGTCTCCCTGTAGCCCCAGCTAGCCTGGACCTCACTTATGTAGACCAGGCTGGCCTTGAACTCACAGAGATCTGCCTGACTCTGCCTCTTGAGTGCTTGGACTATTATCCAAAGATTTTAGTAGTTAAGAGAAGTATAAATATATTTGGCCTTAAGTAATCTTTCTGAAGTAATAAAAATGTTTTGTAGCAATAAAATTATATGATGGTAGAAAATTTTGAATACCTGGTATGTTTATTTGTAAATTAGAAATATATAGAAAATAATTACATACATTTTAACTAGAATTTATGGTGGGTAATGGCATAAATCAGAGAGTTGATTTCTAGTTAGTAATGCCTAGCTAATATTAACCATATATTTCAATTACTGTTTCATTACAATAGGAAGATGAAACTGTTGGCACAAGCGATGCGTCTGTAGAGGATCCAGTTGCTGAATGGCAAAGCGAAAGTTCTTCCAGGTAGTTTAATTGGTTCTGATTTTAGTCACATTATTCAACATTTAAATATGAAAATAGGGGCTGGAGAGATGGCCTAGTGGTTAAGAGCGCCGACTGCTCTTGCAGAGGACCCGGGTTCAATCCCCAGCACCCACATGGTGGCTGAGAACCGTCCATAACTCCAATTCCAGGAGAACTCCAGTTCCAGGGGAATCTTACATTCTCTTCTGACCTCTGTGGCATTGCACAACACGGGTGCACAAACCTACATGCAGACAGCACATTCATACAAATAAATAAATTAATTAAAATAAATAAATAAATATGAAATTAGATTTTTGTATCAAGTTGACAAAACTAGGTTTTTTCCTTCATGACTCTCAATATATTCTGTGATATCACTAAAGAATGTTTGGTTCCTTAATGTCTATAAAATAAAGTTCTTTTAATTTTAAGATTCAAAATCTTAGCATCATTATATATTTATTTCTGCTTTAAAACAACCCTTTTTATCATTTCAATAACAAGATACATGTTTATTTTTAAGCAGCTTTATGGTTCAGACAAGGATTTTAAATCTTGTTATAGTAAATTTAATATTAAACATTATTCAAGAAAATTTTCATTGAAATCATATAGTGATCAAAATTCTGAATTAGTTTTCTTCTCTTTCAGTCCATGCCATTTATAATGCTATTTGATAAGAAAATGATTATTTTTTCAATTATGAGGTAAAACTACATATTTATAATTTGTATTTATTTATAGTGATTCATCAAGTGAATATTCTGATTGGACAGCAGATGCTGGAATAAATTTACAGCCTCCAAAAAGACAAACCAGACAAGCAACACAGAAAATATACAGCAGTTCTGAAGAGGAGAATTTGAAGTCTCTAGAAGATAGACAAAAGAAGCCTAAACAGACTAGAAAGAAGGTTTGTAATGACATTGGTTGGTTGTTTTTACTTTTTTTTTTTTGTGCCATTAATTTACTAGTGACATTTGATTTTTTCTCTAATACTTACATTCCATCTGAGAAAACAAGTAAATAAAGGTAATTTTTTTCTTTTATCATGGAGGAGGTGAAAATGCCATCACTATAATGTATTATTAAGTTAGACCATTGATGACTGTTAAAATCATATATAAGCCATTATAATTTAAAATTATATCATCAATACCAATTATAAATTTGCTTTTTTACTCATAGGATTGAAAAGTACAATAAATTTGTGAAGCTCTTCTATTCCTTTGTGTTTTATTTTATCCCATTATGCTTTCTTTTTTTTAAATTTTGTAAAAATTTATTATATTTTTATGTGTATATGAGTGTACTGTCTGCATGTAGGTTGGTGCACCTGTGTCGTGCAATGCCTCGGAGGTCAGAAGAGGGTGTCAGATTCCCCTGGAACTGGAGTTAAAAATGGTTCTTAGCCACCATGTGGGTGCTGAAAATCGAACACAGGTGCTCTGTAAGAGCAGTCAGTGCTCTTAACCGCTGAGCCATCTCTCCAGCCCCCCATTATGCTTTCTTTTCCCCACTGTAGTTCCATGTAGGGGAAATAAACCTTCAATCTTCATAGTTCTTTGAATTTTATCCTGTTTGTTTACATGGTAATATTATAACAAGAATATGTTTTTTTCCCCATACTTCCTATTATAAAACGATTGATTACAGTTATCTAAAAGCCAGGGGAATCAGTGCCAGAATGGCTGATACCACTAACAAATGAGCTCTGTACAATTTTTATTTTTTTTTTATTTTTTGTGGATTATACTTTTTAAAAATATTAATGCACAATATTTATCTTTTTGTATTAATAAACACAATTATCTTCTTTTTCCCCTCTATACTAGAGATTAAACATAGGGCTTCACGCATACTAGGCAAACACTTTATTGCTGAGCTGTATCTTCAGCTCTCATATATACTTTTTTGTTTTGAAGCAGAATCTTGTTAAGTTTCCCGGCTAACTTTGAACTTGTATTTCTTCAGCTTGAGCCTCCTGAGTAGCGGGGATTGCAGACCTATGGCATCTGATCTAATGTATCTTGTATTTTGTTAAAGACAGGACCTCCTTGTCACCCTAGCCAGCCTGAAAACTCACTGCCTCCCACATACTGAGATTAAAGGCATGTGCCACCATGCCCTACTCAACTTAATCTTATTTATTTATTTATTTATTTATTTATTTATTTATTTATCTTTTATGTGTATGAATGTTTACTTACATGTAGGTAAGTGCACCATGTGTGTGCAGTATCTGCTGAGTCAAGCAGAGGCCATAGGAGCCCCTGGAAGTGGAGTTCCGGATGGTCATTAGCTACCATGTGGGTAGTGGAAACCCAGTAGAGTAGCAAGTTCTCTGAACTGCTGAGCCATCTATCCATCTCCTCAACTTATCTTCTTGATTATTACTGTTGTATTACTAATATTTGAACTGATGTTCTAGAAAGATGAAGAGCAAAAGATGCTGCTATTAGATGCTATGTACTGTCAAGTTATTACCTGTAAGATAAAAATTGAGATACTTGATTTTGGTTTATATAAAATATTTTATAATTCCAAAGGGAAAATGTTAAAAAATCTGCATATATTCAGTTTGTAACCTGATATTTCTAATAGTTTCTGTCTGCTATTTTCATACTACTATCCATGAGTTTGTGCTTGTGAACTATATTTTATATAAAAACTGTAATTGCTTTCTATTTTAGAAAGGAGGCATTCCCTCTATGGCAGGTGAGCCCAATGAAGAATGGTTTGCCCCTCAGTGGATCTTGGACACAATACCAAGGCGTTCTCCATTTGTTCCACAGATGGGAGATGAGGTACTGTTACCTAATAAAACCTTTTTCTCTTGATGAATCAAGAATACTAACATTATTCAGTCTTGGGAAATTTTTTAAATAGTTTATTATTTTTGTTTTATGTGTATGATAGTATTGCCTGCATGTTTGTAAGTGCACCCATGTCATGCAATGCCCACAGATGTCAGAGGAGGGTGTGGAATTCTCATGGAACTGGTGTTGGAGACAGTTGTTAGCCACCATTTGGGTGCTAGGAATTGAATCTGGGTCCACTGCAAGAGCAGCCAGTGGTCTTAACTGCAGAGCCATCTCTCCAGCCCCCCAAATGCTCCTTTTTTGGGGGGGAGGTCTTTTTGAGGCAGGGTCTCTCTGTAGCCCCAGCTGTCCTGGAACTCACTCTGTAGACCAGGCTGGCCTTGAACTCACAAGTGGTGGGATTAAAGGCATGCACCACCAGGCCTGGCCCAAATGCTCCTTCTTAAATGTCCAACTGAAACACCAAATTCTGGATCATGTTTTCCCTTTGAAAGTCCCTCTTTCCATGTAAGCTTTCACATCTCAAATATATATGTGTGTACACACACACACACACACACACACACACACACACATTTATACACACACACACATTTAAAACCCTGCCTTATAGTTAGTATATCTACACATGTTCATACCCTTGAGGAAGCAGTTTGCATTTTAATACTTTATTATAATGCCTAGTGCCTGTGCTAAGATGGTTTTTCGGTATTAATTTTGAGTATTGGAATGAGCTTATAATAAAAGATGTCTTTAACAATATTTATTATTTTTATTATTTTATTTGTATTTCCTGCATGCATATAAATTCACCCATATTGCAGAAGAGGGTGTCGGATCTCCTGGAATTGTGGTTAAAGATAGTTGTTAGCTGCCATTTGTGTGCTGGGACCCAAACCCAAGTCTTCTGCAAGAATAGCCAGTGCTGTTAACTGCTGACCCATTTCTCTAGCCCCAATAAAAGAGGTCTTAACATGCTTATTTTGGATTTTTAGTTCTTACAATTTTCTATTTACTAATATTTAACATTTTTATAGTCTAGAGTTTTAATTAATAGAATATATTGGTGTGTTTTTAGTTTTAAATAGCAGAGATATATTCTCCAGCCATTTTAATTCTAAAAATCCATAACTGTGGAATTGGCATGGCTGTTTCTCTTAAAAGTCTCAAGGCCTTGAATCCTTTCCTGTCTCTTCTGTCTTTGGGTGATTCCCAGAATCCTTTGTGTTCTTCAGCCTGTGGCATCATTACTTCAATTTCTGCCCCTGTCTTCACATTGCAGTCTTCCTTCAAACTGTTTCTGGACCACAGTTTCTTTCTTCTTGTGTGGATGCCAGTTATTAGTTTAGGATGCACTTAGATCCAGTATGAGTGGGATAATTTTAGCTTAGTTATGTCTACAAAGACTATTTTTCTAGGTAAGATCACATTCTCAGGATTTGAAGAGACTCTTAATCAATCCTGCAATTGGGAAGGAAGAATTGAACACCCAGGACCATTTATCTGAGGTCAAGTAGGAGGCAGCCAGCTTTACTTAAGTGCTGACCACTGTGGCTAAAAGACCACGAGTCCAAACGGTACCTAGGGCTGCTTTACTTCTATATAGTAAAGTAAGAGCCACATACCTCAATAAGACCAGAATTCTGGGCCTACAACCTGTTATTTCTGATGCCTCATCTGTGTTCTCACTAGATAGAATTTGTGTTTAGGTAAGACTTTTATTTCCTCTTCCTAAATTTGAATTTCTGACTTCCAGAAATACTGTGAGAATTGGTTTAGATATCATATATGAAGCACTCAGCATAATCTGCTATATATAGTCAAATAAAAAGAATAACTATAATTACTATTTGGCCTTTGCTACATGATGTGAAATCCTTGAGGCATATGAGAGTTTGTCCTATTTCTAGATGAGATGACAGAGAGAAAAGATATGCAACTCCCCAATTTTGCATATGATTAAATGTTACAACCACAGCACACCAATTAGAACTTTATTCAAAAACACAGATGTTCATGTATGTCTGAAGATCCTTCTTCAGGATCTAGTTAAAAGTAGGAAATAAGATTTTTTTGTCTTTTTGAGAAAGGATCTCCCTGTAGCCCCAGCTGGCCTGGAACTCACTATGTAGACCAAGCTAGCCTTGCACTTACAGATCTGCCTGCCTCTGCCTCCCAAGTGCTGGGAATAAAGGTGTGTGCTGCCACACCCTGCTTCTGTCATCACTCTTAAACTACTGAGGAAAAGGAACTTTTTTCACTATGCATTTTTTTTGAACTTTTGTTCAATTCATACAATAAATTTTAATCATTATTTAGACCCCCTCCCCTATCTGCATTCCCCATACCCCCACCAGATTTCATGTCTCTGTCATATACATTAAGGCTTATATCAAGTCAAGTGTGTGTCCAAAGATGTCCCTTGATGTGATTCATTCACTAGAACCTTGTCACCCTATCTAGCATTACTCCCTTAAAGAAAACCAACTCTCAGCCAGGTCTGGTGGTGCATGCCTGGGTCCCAGCTCTTGGGAGGCAGAGGCAGGCAGATCTCTGTGAGATCAAGGCCAGCCTGGTTTACATAGTGAGTTCTAGGACAGCTGTGGCTACAGGTAGACCCTATCTCAAAAAGACCCCCCCATAAACAAAGACCAACTCTCTGTCACCTAGCAGTGCTCAGCTGCCAAAATAGTTCCTTGGCTAAGGTTGGGGCCTTCTGCCTATTTCTTCAGTTCTATGCTCAATTTTTGTCTGATTGTGTTTGCATGGACCTCGTGCATGCTGTCACCACTGCTGTAAGTTCAGATGATCAAGCTCCCAGAAGCCTGAAAAATTCTGTTTCCTTGTGATCATCCACCACCCCTGGCTCGTCCAGTCTTCTCCCCCACCCCCTACCTCTTCCATAATGGTTGCTGGGTGGCTGAGGTTTAATATAGGAGACCTATCCAGGGATTGGCACTCTGTAGTCTCTTTTTTTTTTTTTTTTTTTTTTTTTTTTGTCTTTTCGAGACAGGGTCTCCCTGTAGCCCCAGCTGTCCTGGAACTCACTCTCTTATTTTGGCCAGTTGTGGCCTTCTGTGTTAATCACCCTCTGTTGCTTGAGGAAGCTTCACTGGTGAGAGTTGAGAGATGCACTAGTACTCTCTCTACTCCAACCTTAAGTGTAGAGTTTCCATTGTCAATGTGTCACATAGGGCTGGTTATCTCACAGATACTTATTCTTTGTGTTTCACCAGTTGTGGAACTCTGTAATAATCTCTATCTGTTGCAGAAAGAAATTTCATCGATGAGTGGTGAGAGGTATACTTGTCTGTAGATATTAGGGTGCATACTTAGCATGCAGTAAAAAATTACATGTGCCTAGGCATTTGATAGACATAGGTTTTTCTATAGGATCTGTAACCACTCCAGCCATGTATATTGGGCTATGTTTATAGTACCACACATGAGTTCTCTCCTATTTTTTGTCTTTTTTTTTGAGACAGAGTTTCCCTATAGCCCCAGCAGGCCTGAAACTCACTATGTAGACCAGGCTGGCCTTGAACTCATACAGATCTGCCTGCCTCTACCTCCCAAATCCTGGGATTAAAGGCGTGTGCCACCATGCCTGGCTGAGTTCTCTCCTATTGAGTGGGCTTTAAGTCCAATTAGAGATAGCTGTTGATTACCCCCAAGATAAAAGTACCACTACTACAATGCTAGAGATAGTTTGTTGTGCTAGTCATTGTTGTGATTATTAGGCATTATAGCTGTGGTTAAACAACTGGCTGATTTTTTTTCCCCTATAGCAGCCTGTATAGTAATGCTCTGAAAATATGAGAGCTAGTTTTCAGAGAAGAGGGTTCCAGGTCAGTTCCAGATCCATTACTCCTCATCCTGTGTCCAAAGTATGCCCTATCTTCAACAGTAGGATCTTGCATTCAAGTTCTGGGATCAAAGGCTATAGCAATAGCCTTTGTTATCTTGGGAGTCTCTTGGACTACCCTGACCAACAACTAGAAGGGAGACTCTTATCTGTCACTGTGTTTCTTGTTATATAGCCTTTAGCTATGTACATGCATTCCTGTACAGATGTTGTGTGTTTATTTTTCAGTAGGCTTTTGAACTAATACATTTCCCTCTGGCTTTTCATACCACCTAAGTGTTATTTATCTCTCCTCTCTCTCCCCATGTAACCCTCCCTCCTCCCTCTCCAGTTAAAGTACTCCCAATATTCCCATTTCCCCTTGATAACACCTGTCCTCTATTATCTCCCCTCTCTTGACCTCCTTTCCCTTTACCCCCTCTCTCAGCTAATACCCCTATTTTACAGTTAAATATGCCCATTTTCCCCATTTCCCACTTGGTAACACCTGTCTCCTACTGTCTCCCTCTCTCAAGCTCTTTCTTTCCCTTTGCCTCCAAGGATCCATCCCATTTTCCTGGCTCCTTCAGTCACATCATGATATATACTCACATATAAGGATTTGGTGTTAAGATACACAGATGATGGAGCACGTACGTTGTTTCTTATTCTGAATCTGTGTTACTTCAATTAACATTTTCTAGTTCCATCCATTTACCTGCAAATTTCATGATTTCGTAGTTACTGCTGAGTACAACTTCATGATGTAAATTACCACATTTTCATTATCCATTCATCAGTTGAGGAAGAGTTAGTTTTCATTTCTCAGCTATTATGAAAAGAGCCCCAACAAACATGGATGCATAAGTATCTCTGCAGTAGGATGAGTCCTTTGGGAATATGACAAGGAATAGTATAACATTTTTAGTTTTTTAAGAGTTCTACAGACTGCTTTCCATAGTAGTTGCACCAGTTTGCAATCCAACCTGCAGTAAATAAGAGTTCCCTTTTTCCAACATCCTTGCCAGCATCTGGTGATCTGGTGTCATTTGTTCCCTTGATCTTAGCCATTCTGACTGGAGTAAGATGAAGTCTTAAAATAGTTTCGATTTACATTTCCCTATTTACCAATGATGTTGAACACTTTTAAAGGTATTTCTTAGCCATTTTTATTTCTTCTTTTGAGAGCTCTCTGTTCAGTTCCATAGGCCATTTTTTTTTATTGGATCATGTGTTTTCTTGTTTCTTTGTATTTTGAGTTCTTTGTACATTCTGGATAGTCCTTTATCAGATATGTAGCTGGTAAGGATTTTCTCCCACTGTGGGATTTATCTTCACTTCCTTAGTTGTTTCCTTTGCTGTACAGAAGCTTTTTAGTTTAATGAGGTCCCACTTGTCAATTATTGACCTTAATTCCTGAGTAGCTCTTTTCCGATTTAGAAAGTCCTTTTCTGCACCTTTATCTTGTAGGTTACTGGCTATGGTTTCTTCTAACAGTTTCAGAGTGTCAGATTTCATACTGAGTTCTTTGATTCATTTGGAGTTAACTTTCGTTCCAGGTGATAGATAAGGGACCAGTTTCATTCTTCTACAGATGGAGATCCACTACTACCAGCACCATTTGTTGAATATGCTGTCCTTGTTCCAGTGTGTGTTCTTCACATCTTTATCAAATATTACGTGGCTGAAATTGTGTGAACTCATGTTTGGGTCTTCTTTTTGTTCCATTTATCTATTGTCTGGTTTTGTGTTAGTACCAGGTTGTGAGTAGACCTTTGTAATATAGTTTGAGTTCTGGTATGGTAATACCCCCAGCATTGCTTTTTGTGCTCAGGATTGCTTTAGCTATGCAGCTTCTTTTTTATTTCATTTTAAGTTTAGGATTTTTTTTCTAATTTTGTGAAGAATGTCATGGTGATTATGATTGAAATTGCCTTGTATCTATAACTTTCTTTTGGTAGTATGGTAATTTTCACAATATAAACTCTACCAGTCCATGAGCACGGGAGGTTTTCCCATCTCTTTGTGTCTCCCTCAGTCTCTTTCTTCAAAGATTTAAAATTTTCATTGTAGAGATCTTTAATGTCTTTGGTTAGGTTTATACCTGCTTTTTCTTAAAGTAATTTCTTTCTTTGATCATGTTTATAATTATTCTTTTAAATTCTGCTTCCTGGGGTTCCTCTGGATGGTTCTCTGTAAAACTAGTGGGTTTTGGTGGGGTGGGGACATAGTCTCTTGGTTTTTAATATTATTTGCATTTTTTTCAGTGTGGTTTGGGCATATGGATTTCTTTGGTTGATTGTGTGTCTGACATGAAATTCTAGTCTGCCTTTGTTCATTTCAGGTTTGGTTCTGTTTATATCGTTGGCATAGCTTGGTTGCTTTCTGGTCAGGTATGAATAGTTATCTGGGTCTGGAGAGATGACTCAGCAGTTAAGAGCTCTGGTTCTCTTGCAGAATACCTGGTTTTGAATCCCAGCACCTACATGACAGATAACAACTCTCTGTAACTCCAGTTCCAAGGGATGCGACAACCTCTTCTGTCCTCCATGGGCATTGCACAACATGGGTGTACTTGGATATATACAGGAATAACACTCATACACATAAAGTAAAAAATACATAAACCAAAACTTAAAAATCAAAAAGTAGTTGGTCTATGGTTCAGGTTCTCACTTTTGATTTTTTTTTTTATTGGTGAGATAGGATGGTCCTCAGCTGATTAGTCAAGAGCTATCCAGCAGGATGAAGGGGGCCTAAGCCCAGCTCAAGACTGTAGGGGACCAGTTGCTGACTTCTGGCAAGCTAATGAACAACAGTGTGTGTAAATTTTTGATTGGCAAGGCAGAGTAGGTGTGCACTCTGGAGCAGGAAAACCTAGCTGGTATGCGGATCAAGCCACAGTGGTGGGGTCTGGCTTAGGAGGCTATTCTGTAGGTCTCAGGTGGGACGAGCAGTTGGGGGCCTAGGTCCAAGGCTGGAAGGGGGGGACAGGCTAGAGAGAGAAAATATAGATAGTCGGGGGGGGGAATCCTGAGGAAAAGAAACATTCCTTAATGAGTGTAGAAATTGGTGGAAATATTGTCCTTAAAGAAATTGAATTATCTGCCGGGCGTGGTGGTACACGCCTTTAATCCCAGCACTCGGGAGGCAGAGGCAGATGGGTCTCTGTGAGTTCAAGGCCAGCCTGGTCTACATAGTGAGTTCCAGGCCAGCTGGGATTAAAGGGAGACCCTGTCTCAAAAAGACCCCCCAAAATGAAATATCTAAGCTAGAGGTATGGCTCAGCATTTAGGAGCTCGTATAACTTATCAGAGGACCTGGGTTTGGTTCCTAGTACCCAGATGGGCAGCTCATAACTGCTTGTAACTGCAGCTTCAGCAGATCTGACACCCTTTTTTGACCTCAGGAACCTGCATGCAAAAAAAATAATAAATAAAAAGTAAATAAATAAATAAATAAATAAATAAAATCATGATGGATGAACACAAAACTTGTTATATTTTAAACAATTATATTTATATTATAACTAGCATTCTAATTATATACATTTTTTAATTTTTTTAATATAATACTTTTTTTGGTCTTTTTGAGACAGGGTCTCCCTTTAGCCCCAGCTGGCCTGGAACTCACTCTGTAGACCAGGCTGACTTTGAACTCACAGAGATCCACCTGCCTCTGCCTCACGAGTGCTAGGATTAAAGATGTGCACCACCATGCCCAGCGTTAATATAATAGTTTTAGTGATGTCTTGTGTATTTCGTACATCATTTTTCAGTTCAATTTAGACAAATTCCCCTTTCCGTTCTCCCCACCCCACCCCAGTTCATGCATTCTGCCATACATTTCCTGTATCTTTCTCTCAGTCTTCTTAAAGTTTTTCTCTGTAGAGGTTTATTGTTTGGGGCAGAATTTAACTGTAACAATCCATTCTTTGACCCAGTCCTTATGTTATTGTTGTTCCCTCCCATTCGTATTGCTCCAAAATATGCCTATATAAACATCATATATGTGTCAGAATTATGTCCTCCAGGAATAAACTGTATGTTTAGGAGTTCACATTTTTCCCTTTAGTTTTATATTACTTTAAAATATGAATATATACCTTCCACCCATATATGTTAATTACCATGTCTTAAAATAAGTGGTAAATTAATTCTAGGGCCCATTAAGAGATTCATATTATAACATGACAGTTGCCTTCAGATAGAAAGAAATATAACAATAATGTTGCTCGGCTCGCCTTTCAATTGGGAGATTTGGTACTAGCATCTACAAATTAGGGAAACCATTCCCCATTTGTTTTATTGGGACCATGTTACTTCCGTTAACATAATGGTTTCAAGTTCCATTCATTGACCTGCAAAGTTCATGATGTCATCTTTCCTTACCGCTGCATAGAACTCCATTGCGTAGATGTACCACATTTTTGTTATCTACTCCTCTGTTGAGGGGACATTTCGGTTGGTTCCGGCTTCTTGCTATTGTGAAGAGGGCTGCAATAAACATAGATGCAAAGTAATATTTCTGTGGCATTTTCCTACTACTTTGTTTTGGTTTTGCCCCTACAATCATCTCCTGTGACACTGTCCCTGTTCTCCACTTGCACTCTTCCACTTTCAGTATTCCCTATTCTACTTTCATGCCTCAGGTGTTTTACCACCCTCTTCACCCCCTTCCTTGAAATCTATTTTTCTCTTATGTAGGCCTCTATTTTCCGAAGTTATTTTTTTGCAGCTGCTTGGGAGAAAAGTCTACATACAGGTTTTAAGGGATGTGATTGTTAGCACAGGATAAAATAGACAAGAGTATTGGATGAACATCATTTGATCAGAAAAAAAGTTTTTTTTTTAATTGGGATTATTTTTTCAACAGAAGAGGGTGTTTATACAATATATATTGGGAAGTATAGAACTAAATAGGATTCTTCTGTATAATACCTTGTCTTCTGTTTTAGCTTATTTATTTTAGGCAAGGACATGAAGCTTATGTGCGGGCTGTAAGGAAATCAAAAATATATAGTGTTAATTTACAAAAACAGCCATGGAACAAAATGGATCTCAGGGTAAGTTTGCTACGTTGTTAAGAATGCTGTTGCTGGAGATTTGGGATTAAGTTTATTTATTTATTTATTTATTTATTTATTTATTTATTTATTTATTTTTGGTCCTTTTGAGACAAGGTCTCCCTTTACTCCCAGCTGGCCTGGAGTTTGCTCTGTAGACCAGGCTGGCCTTGAACTCACAGAGATCCACCTGCCTCTGCCTCCCAAGTGCTGGGATTAAAGGCGTACTTATTTTACCCATAAGCTTTTTGTCAGTTTCATGCATCTTTTGGTTGATTATATGTCCAAGATTAATTAATGCACAGTAGTTTGTTGAATGGATCATGTATATTTCTTTATATTTGTTTTGCTAAGATTTATACCTAGAATCCCAGTTCTTGGAATTCTGGAGCAGAATTGCTATGAGTTGAAGCCAGCCTGGACTACATAGTGAAGTCTAAGCCAACCTACACTACATTGTGAGACATTGTCAAAAACAACAAAATAAGAGTACATTTTATGGGGCTGGAGAGATGACTCAATAGCTAAGAGCACTTGCTGCTCTTGCAGGAGAGCTGGGTTCAGTTTCCAGCACCTACAAGGTGGCTCACAACCACCACAACTCGAGTTCCAGGGTATCTGACACCCTCTTCTGATCTCTACTGGGACTAATCATCTAGATATGAACATACATACTTGTGGACAAACACATAAAATAAACATTAAAAATTGTAGGTTGTACATTATCTTACTTGCCCTATTTTTCTATAGGCATTATATTTTCTTGCCTATTCCATTCCATGACTATTACACCACAAAAGTTTTCCGTGAATGTATTTTCCTTATGAGCTTTTCTGTTCATTGGAGAACAGTCTACATGTACTGTAGATATTATCAAGTTTCTGGTAGTTTTAGGTTAGATACTATAAGCCATAAGAACCTTAGAAACTTCTGGTGTGTTCTATGTGTTTATATCTTGATATAGTACCCACATTGCTATATGACATTGAGTAAAATGGATGCAGCTATTTGATGTTGAAGGCCTTTGTCAATTAATATGAATATATTTCATATATAAATGTGCACAGTCAGACCTAGGTATTCATGTAGATTTTATATGCATTGATTTTTAATTAGAGAAAAATAGAGTAAAAGGTAGTTTTAACCACAGTTTTGTATGAATATAAATAGTTCCTATGTGATGATGTTTCATGAAAAGAATAAAAGGGGAAATCTATTTGTTCAAGTAGATATATAATTTAGATATTTAAAGAATAAACTGTGGATAAGTTAGTTTCATCCAGTCATCTACTGGGAGATATGCTACTCACCCATCTATTCTGAATCAAATGAGGATTGAGTTCTTATCTAAAACCATGGGAATGAATAATAGGTATAATTTCTTATTTCTAATCCTGATTCTTTGGGTCTAGGAAATTATAAGGGCTGGCATATGTTTGGTATAAGAGCATGGGCTTTGAAATGAAGCCTAACTTTCAGTCCTAGCTGTACTATATGTTATTATATAACTTTAATAATATTACTTTATTCAGGAATATTAGTTTTCCATTTCTTAAATATGATCAAAAAAGGTATGTACGATTGTGATGTAATACTGTATGCATTGAAAAGTCTGTCATCACATATGAACATAAGATTTTACTAAATGGATGATTTTTTTAATGAGCTGGAGTCTCCCAGTCTCCCAGAGAGTTTACTTTTTAGGAATATATGGCTAAATCCGGGTGTGGTGGCGCACGACTTTCATCCTAGCACCCAGGAGGCAGAAGCAGGTGGATCTCTGTGAGTTCAAGGCCAGCCTGGTCTACAGAGCCAGCTCTAGGCCAGCTGGGATGAAAAGGGAGACCCTGTCTCAAAAATACCAAAAAAAGAATATATGGCTAATGTATACCCCAGACCTACAGAATTAAGGATACCATTTAATAACATGAATTCTAGAAGTTTATTTAGCAGATTGTTCTTTTTAATCCTTCTTTACAGTGCTACCCTAAACTATAGTGTACTATTGGTGTTTCTTTTATTACTTTTTATTTGGTACTATTTGTTTCTGTATCTATGTGCATCTGTGTGTGTAGTTATACCCAGCCATGGCACATGGGAAGTCAGTGGACAGCTTATGGGAGTTGATACTTCTTCCACCATGATTTCTAGGGATGACCTCAGGTTGTCAGACTTGCAGAGCAAGCACTTTTACACATAGAACCATTTCACTGGCCCTACTGTTAAATATTAAAAGTCAATACACTTCCTTCACCTTAGTGTAGTACATACCATTTGGTGAGTATTCAAATAATTTTATATTATTCAAGTAATAATGAAATATCATCTGAATGCTGCATAGTTATTTTGTCAAAACTAATTTATTGGTGTTTTCATGAATAGGAGCAAGAATTTGTTAAGATTGTAGGAATCAAATATGAAGTTGGACCACCTACCCTATGCTGCTTGAAACTTGCATTTTTGGATCCCATTTCAGGCAAAATGACTGGGGAGTCTTTTTCCATCAAGTAAGTAGCTAGTTCTGATTCTGTGTGTTTCTGTATAAATTTTGATAGCTATTGTATTATCGTATTTAATATCCAGTGTTGATCTTAGTGGGAGAAAAGTACTGTAGCACTACTTCAGGGTTTATAGTTAGAAAGATCTGAGTCCAGGGCTGGAGAGATGGCTCAGTGCTTAAGAGCACCAACTGCTCTTCCAAAGGACCCGGGTTCGATTCCTAGCACCCACATGGTGGCTAAGAACCGTCTTTACGCCAGGCGTGGTGGTGCACTTAATCCCAGCATTTTCGAGGCAGAGCCAGGCAGATCTCTGTGAGTTCAAGGCCAGCCTGGTCTACAGAGTGAGCTCCAAGCCAGCTGGGACTAAAGAATACCAAAAAAGGGCTGGAGAGATGGCCTAGCTGTTAAGAGCACCGACTGCTCTTACAGAGGACCCGGGTTCAATCCCCAGCACCCACATGGTGGCTGAGAACCATCTGAAACTCCAGTTCCAGGAGAACTCCAGTTCCAGGGGAATCCGACACCCTCTTCTGACCTCTGCGGCATTGCACGACACAGGTGCACAGACCTGCATGCAGACAGTACATTCATACACATACAGAAATTAATAAAATTAATAAAAAACATTAAAAAAAAAGAATACCAAAAAAAAAAAAGAGAAGGATCCAAGTCCTGTTGTTAGTTTGTTACTCTACATAATACATAATTCAGATGGGTAGATGGATGGATGGGCAAACTGATCATGGGAAAGCAGGTTATTTAATCAGTTCATGTAAAGTGCACATGCTGAAATGTTGATATTTCTCTTGAAATTGTTGCAAGGAATCAAAAAAGACTTTTACAAATGTTCCATAGTACTCTTGCTTTTATTTCCATTAGTAATAATTGGAATAAGCCAATAATTATTTTTAAAATGTTTATTTATTTTTATTTTGTGTGTACAAATGTTTTGCCTTCATGTATGTAAATGCACCCATGTTTAGCAATGTTCACAGAGGTCAGAAGAGAGCATCAGATCCCCTGGAACTGGACTTGCAGATGGTTTTTAGCTGCCAAGTGGGTTCTGGGAATCGAGCCCTGGTTTTCTGCAATAGCAACTAGCACTCTTAACCACTGAGCAACTTGTCCAGCACCCATCAATGATTATGTGAAGTTGAATTTAAAATTGACAGAGATTTAAAAAATCCATGTTCTTGGGGCTGGAGAGATGACCTAGCGGCTGGGAGCACCAACCACTCTTACAGAGGACCCGGGTTCGATCCCCAGCACTCACATGGCGGCTGAGAACTGTCTGAAACTCCAGTTCCAGGAGAACTCCAGTTCCAGGGGCATCTGACACCCTCTTCTGACCTCCGCGGCATTGCACAACACGGGTGCACAAACCTGCATGCAGAAAGTACATTCATACACATACAGAAATAAATAAAATAAAATAAAAATAAATAAATAAATAAATAAATAAATAAATAAATAATCCATGTTCTTAAATTTGTTTCTATTATGGGGATGGAGAGATGGCTCAGTGGCTAAGAGCACTGATTGTTCTTGCAGAGGACCCAGAATCAATTCCCAGCACCCACATGACAGCTAACAACCTTCCGTAACTCCAGTTCCAGGACAATCCAATACCCTTTTCTGAGCTCTGTGGTCATTTACAACACAGGTGCCCTTACATATGTGTAGGCAATACACTTATACCCCAAAATAAGAACAATAAATAAAATAAATTTTAGAAAATGTTTATTATGACAGTCTTCATACTAAGGTTTAAAAACCTTTATTCATATGTTTATATTAATTAAAGTTACATACTAGTAGGGGGGGTACCCCTAAATAGATCAGACCAGATGTGATTTTTTAAAAATTTTTTTTTTGTTTGTATGAATGTACTGTCTGCATGTAGGTTTGCGCACCTGTGCCGTGCAATGCTGCAGAGGTCAGAAGTGAGTGTGGGATTCCCCTGGAACTGGAGTCAAAGACTGTTCTCAGCTGCTATGTGGGTTCTGGGGATCAAACCCGGGTCCTCTGCAAGAGCAGCCGGTGCTCTTAACCACTAGGCCATCTCTCCAGCCCCCCAGTTGTGACTTAATTTAAGGAAAGGCATTTATGGGGACCGTAGGGCTTATAAAATGTTGCTTGATGCTGTACATTAAAAATTTATCTCTGAAAATTCAGTAAGTTATAAATACTGTTATATCAATATTGATACTAGTATGCTTTATTTTCTGTACAGATATCATGACATGCCAGATGTCATTGACTTCCTTGTGCTACATCAGTTTTATAATGAAGCCAAAGAAAGGAACTGGCAGATTGGTACGTATAGAATTATTACTTATAACTCCTAAATTTGAAGTACAGTAAGTATTAATGCTGTTTAATGAAAGGAAACTATGTAAAATTTAACTGTTAGGGCAAGGTGGTCAAACCTGTAAAGCAAACAAAAGGAATTCAACGTAGCTTTAATTTTATACACATTTTGTAGTAGATACAGCAGTCCACACTTAGACCTTGTTTCATTTTATATGGTTTCACTTGCCTATGTTCATTTGCAGTTTGAAGATAGGAAGTAGGAAATACTCAAAATAACAACCCCCGAATTTTAGGTTGCTCCTCATTGTGAATAATACAATGAAATCTTGTACCATCCCATTCCTTCTAAAGTGGAACATCAATTTATCTAGGAAATAATGCTGAGCCTACCTGCTTTCTCAGCTGAATTGCATGAATGTTCTGAGTATTATAGTGCTTAACTTCAATTCACTGTTATGTAGTGGCCTAAGGTTACATGACAGTGTCTACCTACTTAGTCATCTCACTTTGTCTAAAAGAAGGGTGAGTATAGTACAGAAAGGTATTTTGATAGAGACCATAACAAATGTATTTTGACAGAGACTGTATCACGAACTTGTGTTAGAGTTATTCTGTTATAATTCTATTTTATAATTAATTGTTTCCAGTCTCTTACTATGCCAGAGTTATAAATTACTTTTTCATAGGTATGTATGACAATGCTGGCTACAAGCTACTTCTGTATTTAGGAAAACAGGAATTTGAATGGGAACAGAGCATATATTCTATAATGTTTTGAATTTCATCATAGGTGATAGATTCCGTAGTATAATCGATGATGCCTGGTGGTTTGGGACTGTGGAAAGTCAGCAGCCTTTTCAGCCAGAGTATCCTGATAGTTCTTTCCAGTGTTACAGTGTTCAGTAAGTATAGCTCATTTATGTCTCTGATAAATAAGAAATTTTCCGTTAAATCAACTCTTTGTACCTAAAATATAAAATTATATTATTGTATTCTTCCCATTGGATTAATACTAGATATATTCTTGATTAGAGCATCAGAAAAGAAGTAAAAGTGGTGAGTGGGTTTTCAGCTTTCTTATTCATATTGGTGGACCGTGTATTCTCTATCAGTGGTTTATTATGATCTTTATCTAAGCAGAGATATATTTTTTAGCAGAGTTATATTTTTATGACTACTATGATGCTCTTTTCCAAATTTCACCCTCAAGAAATCATGAAAATTATGCTACTATATGAGAGTAAATGCTTTAGAATTTGATTTTTATTTTCTTTTATTGATAGCTGGGACAATAATGAAAGAGAAAAGATGAGCCCCTGGGACATGGAGCCAATTCCAGAAGGAAGTAAATATACTTTTAAATGACTTATAATTCTTATAATAGCAAAATGTCAAAAGTCTTATGCTTGAAACTAATTCTTTTCATTTTGTACGTAGCTGCTTTTCCAGATGAAGTTGGTGCTGGTGTTCCTGTGTCCCAGGAAGAACTGACTGCTCTGCTATACAAACCCCAGGAAGGAGAGTGGGGGGCTCATTCCAGAGATGAGGAATGTGAACGGGTTATTCAGGGCATCAACCATCTTCTTTCCCTGGGTACGATGAATGTGAGAAAATACTAGGAAAAGAGAAGGGAGCTAGGACCACCAGAACAAAAAAAATTCAGCTATGTATAAGAAAGGCAGTTCATCACCATATACTTTACATTTAATTCAGAAGCCACAATATTTTAGCTTAACATTGTGTATGCTTGGCTAAAATAGTAACTAATCGACTTTTTCATCACTCTGGGGGGCAATAGTGAAGACAGGCATATAAGTGTCTTTTTCTTTCTTGAGGCAATTTTGGCTCTCTAGCTATTTCCTGAGCCTGACTTTGGAGGGGTTCCTTGGTAAAGACAGTGGGTAAGTAATATATTTTACCCACATAAATAGTTATATTTTCTAAAATATATCACCTAAGAAGTTTGGAATTTATTCAGGAAAGACATAGAAATCTGAAATTTGACACCTTGCTCCTTTAATTTTGTTTCATTTTATCTGATTTGAACTAATACATCATGCATGATTCATAGATACTATGTCTGAACAAAAATTAACATTATATTTATATAATTGAAGCATCATTGTCTTAGAAATTTAGTATATTACTCTCCCTTCTTGTTTATATGTCAATTTTAGTCTTCTAATAACTCCTTTTAAAAATTTTGCTGATTTTATAGATTTTGCCAGCCCTTTCGCTGTTCCAGTGGATCTCAGTGCCTACCCCTTGTATTGTACTGTAGTTGCTTATCCAACGGACCTCAATACCATCAGACGAAGACTTGAAAATCGCTTTTACAGGTTTGTTTTGTATTTTATTACAAAAGTCATAGTTTTATGTTTATCATGTGTGCCTTTTAAGGCCTATATTTTCATCTAACATAATAATACAAAGACTTACTTCATAGTTTCTTCTAAAAGTTAAAAACATTAATTTCCTGGGCTGGAGAGATGGCTCAGAGGTTAAGAGCACTGACTACTCTTGCAGAGGACCCAGATTCAATTCCCAGCACCCACATGGCAGCTAAAAAACATCTTTAACTCCAGTTCCAGGGGAATCCAACACCCTCTTCTGACCTCTGCAGCATTGCGTGACATGGGTGCACCAACCTACATGCAAGAAGTACACTCATACATATAAGGAGTAAAAAACAAACAAAAAAAATTTCCTTTGTGCAATAGATGATCACTCTTTTTTTTATTGAGACAGGGTCTATCTGTAGCCCCAGCTGGCCTGAAACTCACTATTTGGACCAGGCTGTAGGCTGTCCTTGAACTCACAGATATCTGCCCACCTCGGCCTCCCAAGTGCTGGGATTAAGGGCATGCCCCACCATGCCCAGCTTAGATTATCACTCTTACAGGGTGAAAATGAAAATAGAAATAAGATAGAGAGGAAAACATAAGTAGCATAAGCTATGTGAAACAAAATCTACAGTTAAATGTATTTGACTAAACACAGATTAGATAAGATGTGGACTCATCATGATGAAGATGCTACAGTGATAATGCAGCATATTTCAATCCTCCTTGGGGAATTAGGAAATAGTTAATTAAAGTTAATTGCTAAATATGTGAATAGGACAGGTCATTTGTTCTTTGTTCTAGCTTAGTGGGGAAATTATTATGAGAGGGCTTTGGCGATCAGTTTTTGGTCATTCTCTCAGCCCTGTGCACATTACATGAACCTTAGTATTCTCTGAGCTGATTAGTCTCCTTCTAATAATTGAGAAGTGGGTATATTTTACAACATTATTTCATTTGATAATGTCATAAATATATAACAATCTGTCATTTTCTACAACCTATTTTCTTTTTACTTGTCTCTTTACCAAAACATTATTTTGACTTTATCAAAACATTTTTTTGTTTTGTATTTGTTTTTAAATTTTATGGGAGCTGGAGAGATGGCTCAGCAATTAAAAGCACAAGCTGCTCTTGCAGATGACTTCGATTTGCTTCCCAGCACCCAAAAGGTGGCTAAAAATCATTGGTAACTCCAGGCCTAGGGGTTCTGACACCCACTTCTGCCCTCTGCAGTCATACGTGCAGGCAGTACACTCATACACATAAAATAAAATACTTTAAAATTTATTACTCTGTGTGTGTATATGTATGAATGTGTACACACATATGCCACTACATACATGCATGTGGAGGTCAGAGGACAATTTTCAGCAGTTGGTACTCTCCTTGGATCCAGGCATCCATCTCTGGTTGTCAAGTTTGGGCATCAAGTGTTTTACACACTGAGCAGACCTACCAGCCCATTTGTTTTTCAAATCACTCTTTAACCATTATGTTCTAGGTTGGTTCTGTTGCATTCTAGTTCTTCAAAATTCTTGACAGTTCTTCAAATCTTTAAACATATCATTCTGTTTTTTAGCACACATCAGTCACATAATATGTAGTGTGTCACATCCATATATTAGAATTTCTTTGAAATGACACAATTAAGTGCCCAAGATCTCATAATGCATATTTCTAGAATATAATTTAATTATGTCAGCCAAGGCTAACAGAATACTTTTTTATTTCTTAGGAGAATATCAGCATTAATGTGGGAAGTACGCTACATTGAACATAATGCTAGGACTTTCAATGAGCCAGATAGTCCTATAGTTAAAGCAGCCAAAATTGTAACTGATGTCTTACTTCGATTTATCGGGTAAGAAGTGATTTTTATCTTGCATTTGGTCTTGTTCCACTTCCCTGGCTCTTACAATCTTTCTGCCCCCTCTTCTGCAATATTCTCTGAGCCCTGCGTGAGTGAAGCTGAATATAGGTGACCTGTCCATGAAACCATACTCTGTAGACTCCTAATCTTCAGTTTGGCGATTCATGCTCTTTTGAGTTCCTGGCCTCCTGTTATATGGGAGAGCTTCCTTAACAAAAGTTGAGAGATTAATTTATGTCCTCTTAGCTCCTTGTTCCATGTTGTGTGGGTCTTGAGTTGCTGAGACTCCCAATTTTTAAAAGAATATTGAGATGTATTTTGCCTTATCTTATTTCTTAGGGATCAGAGCTGCACTGATATATTGGATACTTATAATAAAATTAAAGCAGAAGAACTAGACAGTACAGATGCAGAGGTAAGAATCACAGCATGATGACTAGGAATGTAGTCTTCTCTGGTATTTGAAGTACAATGTTATTTTAAATATTATAATTGCTTATGAATAGTGAGAGATTTTTAGAAGCTGGCTGAACATCTGAATCTTTTATATTAACACATTGACTTTTTTATGTGTATGAGTGTACTGTCTGGATGTAGGTTGGTGCACCGTGTCATGCAGTGCTGCAGAGGTCAGAAGAAGGTGTCATATTCCCCTGGAACTGGATTTAAAGACAGTTCTTAGCCGTCATGTGGGTGCTGGGAATCGAACCCGGGTCCTCTGCAAGATCAGTCAGTGCTCTTAAACGCCGAGCCATCTCTCCAGCCCCAACACTTTGACTTCTATTAAGTTGGACTATACCAAAATTTGGTAGTGCTACAGGCAAGGTATAGTCAGAGGCAGGTAGCCAGTCATCCTGTGTGATTCAGTCCATCTCTATGATGGAAAATCAATCATTTCCAGCCCTGAACAGAAAACAACAGAGTGCTCAGCATTTTATTTTGTTGGGTTTTTTTGTTTGTTTTCTCGACATTTTAAAAGAATGCTTAGTTGATGGCAATTTTAGCAAGGATTTTATTTTCTATACATTGTAAAATACTGAAGTGCCTTAAAATTCTGTAATACTTTCACATACCTGATTTCCCCCCACCTACCACTCCACATTCCTAATTTACGTTAAAGCCACATTTGACTGGAGGCTAGGAGAGAAACAACACCAACAAATAAACTAAAAAAATAGTGAAAATTGGCGAATACAAAATTTTTACTAGAAAAGAATTTATCCCAGGAATAAATAATTCGTATGTGCTAGGTCCTATTGGAAGGCCAGAAGATAATTTTCATGTTTATTTTGTTTATATTGTTAATATCTAGAATGGTAAATCTCAAATGCTGCTTTTTAATGAAGATATATGACTATAAAATAATATATTTTAATGTACCTAAATGCTACTTACTAAAATAAGGAAAATGTGATATAGCAGTTATATAGTACTAACCTGTTAAAATCCAAAAAAATTTCTGTTTAAAAATTTTTCTCACCTTTAGGATCTGATATAATAAGAATTTCTCTTCAAGTTACCACTGTTTGTATTAGAATAGAAAATTAAGTTAAAATTTTGAAAACTTAATTTGTAAAAGGAGTGTCAACAGTTCATGAGCTAATTTTTCCTAGGCATTAGTTGCTTTGCTATTCACTGGTGTCTTGACTTTTTGTATTAAACCTATCTTTCACAAGCATACTTAACTGAATCTTAGGTTTAGTATAAGTTTTTATATACCCTATGGAAAAAACGAACTACTTTTTAAAATAGTAATTCTTAATTATAAATATGTCATAATTATAGTGTATCAGATGAACATGTCACATAGAATAAGTTTTTTAAATACTTTTTATTGAAGTTTTGTGCATTTTATACATCATTTCTCAGTCCAATTTAGACTCATTCCCTTTTCCATGCCCCTCCACCCCACCTGAGTTCATGCATTCTACCATACATGTCTTGTATCTTTTCCTGAGTCTTTTTAAAGTTTTTCTATGCATAGGATTATTGTTTGGGGGAGAACTTTACTGTTTCAGTCAGTTCTTTGTCCCAGTTCTTTTGTTGTTGTGCTTACCTCCAATTTTTATTGCTTCAAAATATGCATATATATATATATATACACACATATATGTATGTCACACATATACTAAAATATCATCGGAAATGTATGTTATTTCCAAATCATTTCAGAATTCACATTTTTTCCCTTTTAGTTTTATATTACTCTAAAATATGCATACATACCCTCCACCCATATACCAAAATTACAAAGTCTGAATAAAAGTGGTAGGTTAATTCTAGAGCCTGTTAAGGGATTCACATTGTAAGAGCACAGTATGCTCAGTTTTCTTTACAAGTAGGTACTTGGTGCTAGCATCCACAACTGAGTGATACCATCCATTGTTTGTTTTTCTGGGACTGTGTTACTTTACTTAGCATAATATCTTCCAGTTCCATCCATACTAACATTTAGGTACAAAGTTCTAATAACTTTCTTTTTCTCCTCATTTCCTGTCCTAGATTAAAGAGCAACCCTATTCAATTCTTCTGCCAGTGTAGTTTCTTTTCTTAAATTTTTTAATTTTAAATATATTTTTTATTGTTATTAAACTTTTTTACATATCATGCATCATTTCTCAATCCAATTTAGAGTCATTTCCCTTTCCATGCCTCCCACCCCACCTGAGTTCATGCACTCTGCCATACATGTCTTGCATCTTTTTCTGGGTCTTTTGCCAGTGTATTTTCTAACCTGTATACAGCATTTTGCCAAATTTGGGAGTGAGCCTCCCTCCAACCTTTTTTCTGCTGCCTGCTCCAGTGAGGGAAACTTTAATTGTGATTATCTTTCCCATTTACTCATCAATATCCATCTCATTTATAATACTTTGAATGTAATTTAGCATCTCTCATTTTCTCCCCCTTTTAATTTAGGATACAGAAATGGTGGACTTAGATTCAGATGGTCCAGGTACTTCATCTGGAAGAAGGGTAAGTAGATGAGCGAATTGCTGAGGAGAAAATAAATCAGGTTTCCTGAATCAGAGATCCCAAAGACTAACCTCAAATTTTGCAAGTATGCAGTTTTACTCATTGCTAAGATTTATAACAGTACAACCTCATCACAGGGAAAAGGACAGGTATAGTATCTGAGGAAACATATTGAGGTTCCCATGTCTTTCCTATAAGAGGTCATACAGCACATTCTTCTCCCAGCAATAAAAATGGAACAACATGAATGTAGTTAGTGATGCAGTCCCCAAGAATTATTTCAGGGTCTAGTAATATAGATACTCTCTGACTAACACATACATTGATTCCCACAAGAAAAGTAGGTGTTCTGTACAGAACACATTGTTTATACTATATAAATGTAGTAAATAATCTTTATTATTTAGAAATAGTTCAGGTTTCCAAATGTTTACAACAGGCAAACATTTTAATCCAAGCTATCCTTATGTGTGTTTTGGTGTGTGTGTGTGTGTGTGTGTGTGTGTGTGTGTGTGTGTGTGTGTGATGGGGGGCTGCTTGTATGTACTTAATTATGATTCACATTACTTTTTTTTCTGTCCTTTTGAGACAAGGTCTCCCTGTATCCCCAGCTATCCTGGAATTTGCTCTGTAGAACAGGCTGGCCTTGAACTCACAAAGATCTGCCTTCCTCTGCCTCCCAAGTGCTAGGATTAAAGGCATGCACCACCACACCTGGCCAGATTACTTTTTTTAACAATGTTTATTTTCTAATTCTGTGAAGACTGTCTTCTTTTTTATAATTAGCATTGCATTGAATCTATAGGTTGCATTTGGTAGGATGGTCATTTTCACAGTGTTAATTCTTTGACTTCCTGAGCATGGGAGGTCCTTCTATCTCCTGGTGTTTTCCTCAGTGTCTTTCCTTTGACTTGAGATTCTTCTTCTACTTTACCAATGATGCATAGATTAGGTCACCTCTTTCTCCTCCTCTTCCTCCTTCTCCTCCTCCTTCTTCTCCTCCTCTCTTCTTCTTCTTCTTCTCCTCCTCTCCTCCTCTTCTTCCTCTTCCTCTTCCTCTTCTTCTTCTTCTTCTTCTTCTTCTTCTTCTTCTTCTTCTTCTTTGCTTTCTTAATTTTTTATTTGACTAGTGAGTACACATAGGTAATAAACATAAGTAGTATCCTGTGAATCCAGTTATCAAACATCTGAGTCTAATTCTTCTGCAACCCAGGGTTCCCAAGTCCAGGTGAAGAGGTTTGGTTACACCAACATGCTGATCAAATAAAAGTTCAGTCTGTTTTTGCTGTGATCTCACAATTCACCCCCATTCCTTGGCCCTTACAATCTGACATGCCCACCTCTTCCTCGAGAGTTCCTGGGCTTTGGAGGGGACATATAAGGTGGCACATCAAACTCTTGGGTCTGTCCAATTTCTGTTTGCAATGGACTGGTGGCTCATTTATAAGTTTCCTTTTAATTCTAGTAATAAAACACAAATAGTAACAAATATTAACCATTATAACAAGTTACACTCTGGCCACAAAAACATATGCTTTGTCAGGACATTATAGCACTTTGACAAAGGGATGGTAATAGCTTTCTAATGTGGCCTATAATGTCTCCTGACACTAGGGTATGCCAAGTCTGCAGTATCAGCTGAGTATCCTACCCACCCCCAGGGAGTGGGCCACAGATAAAATTGGGAATTTTTATTGAGTGTACATATACCAGGCTGCCACTACTGCACTACATCTTCTTTGGCATGTAAAAGTACAGCACATGAAGTCTATACTAAAACTTCAGAGACCATTTCTTTCCAGTAGTTTGCATAGTGCTCTCTGGCACCATGAAGGTCAGCTGTTGATTTACAGTGCAGGGTCTGAGCATAATTTTTTTCTCATGCTCGTATCACACCTTATCTTCAGCAATAGGATCTTACTGTCCACTTCTTGTGTGCATCCAAAGTTATAGGCAAATTGCCTTTCTTTTGGGGGCTTTTAGATCCTCCCTTGCCCAACAGCTCCTGGTAGGGCAGCCCACAGCTGGCACTGAAGCCTTTATGTACCATTGTTTTTTATTTAACTATAAGGCAAAATTGCTTCTTGGAGGGAGGAGGCATATTCCTTCACCCTCTGGTTTTTTTTTTTTTTTTTTTTTNGTCTTTTTGAGACAGGATCTCCCTGTAGCCCCAGCTGTCCTGGAACTCGCTCTGTAGACCAGGCTGGCCTTGAACTCACAAAGATCTGCCTGCCTCTGCCTCCTGAGTGCTAGGATTAAAGGCATGCACCACCATGCCCGGCTGACCCTCTGTTTTTGTAATTGTCACTACAATCAAAGCAGCCTCTCTTATTTCCCAGACCCCGTATCCTGATTTATAGTTTTCTAGAAGGCAGGAGTTATATCACATACCTTCAGACAGGAACCGAACTGAAAGGGTTAACCATGCCCATTCAGACCCTCTCCTTCTGGACTGCATACTGCTGGTTTAATGAGGTAAAACCCAGCTTTTCCTGAGCCAAATTGTCTTGTTTAGGCAAAAGAAATGTCTGAGTTAACACTTGTATAATACAGGGAAACCTGAACTTTTGAGTCCATTTAATCTAATAGCTATAACTGGAAATCTAGTACGAGTCAGGAGTGGATTGAAAATAAACAACAATTCTCTATCCCTAATTAGCTTAAGTTTGTTACTATTATCTATTCTAGAAATAGGCATCCATTTTAATCTTATACAGGAGGCTTTTAGTTAATGCCCTGAGACTTAATAACATTTACTAAGAGATTAACCCCTAGTTATTAAAATTTACTAAGTTGTCAATATTTATTCCCATATATGGAACAGTCATTTAAAATGTATCACTATAAAGTATAAACTTTGAGATATCCTTGCAAGTCTTGGGGTAGGTTTTAGATGACCAATTGTCTCCAGATATTCAGAGATGTTTTACATAGGTTTGGCAAAAAGCCTGTCTTTTCACTCCAATACCTAGTGATCAAATACTTACATATAAAATATAACTAAATGCAGAAATGAATCACACCCTGGAGAAGAAGTAATCATTCCTTTAAATTAGCTAATATCCTTAAGGACAAGGAAGCCTATTGTGATTTAACAGTCTTACCATACATGACGATTTATTTATCAGGGAGTTGGTTACCAAAAATATTGCCTCAGGTTTCAAAGGAAGTGTAAACAGTGAGTAGAGAGAGGCCATATATACTTAGTAGAACGTTAAACTGATTTTATATATTTGTGATCCATTAGTTACTTTTAATATAGACATTATATACCATGATATAAGTAGCAGTAACTTTTGTTGAAATTAGTTCATCGCTTAACTATTCTCAACTTTACAATGTCTTAAATCTTAAATGTGAAAAAATAGACATATATTTCAAGCTATATCTATAACAATAACAATCATTTTGATATTATCATTACTGACCAGTTACTCATTTTAACTTACATATAAGGATTTGGTGTTAGAAACCACAAATGAGGGATAACATATGTTGTTTATTTTTCTAAGACAGTGTCACCTCACTCAGCATAACAGCCTTCAGTTTCATCCATTTGCCTACAAATTTCATGAAGATGTCCTTTTTCACTGCTGCATAGGATTCCATTGTATAAATGTACCACATCTTCATTATCCACTTATCAGTTGAGGGACATCTGGGCTGCTTCCAACTCATTGCTATTGTGAAAAGAGCAGCAATAAGCATGGCTGTGCACATATCTCTGCTATAGCATGCACCCTTTGGGTATATACCTAGGAGTGGTATAGTTGGGTCAAATGGTAGGTCCATTCTTAGTCTTTTAAGAGTTCTCCACACTGCTTCCCATAGAGGTTGCATGAGTTCGAAATCCTGCCAGCAGTGAACAAATGTTCCCCTTTCTCCATACCCTATCCAACAATTGGTGTCTTTTGTTTTCTTGATCATAGCTAATCTTACTACTGTTAGATGAAATCTTAATGTGGTCTTGATTTGCTTTTCCTTAATTACTAACCATGCTGAACTCTTTTTAATGTGTTTCTGAGCCATCTTCTTCTCTTGAGAAATCTCTGTTCAGATCTTTAGCCCATCTTTTAATTGGATCCTTTATTTTCTTGGACCTTTGTTTTTTGTGTAGTTTATATATTCTTGATGTTAAACCTCTGTCAGATGTATCATTAGTGAAGCTTTCCTCCCAGTCTGTGGGTTTTCTTTTCACTTCGATTGTTTCTTTTGCTGTACAGAGGCGTTTTTAGTTTAATAAGGTCCCACTTGTTGATTGTTGACCTAAGTTCCTGCACAACTGCTGTCTGATGATCCAGATTCTCTTGAAATGAAAATTTATAACACTGGAATTGTTACTGTTAGCTTGTGTGTATTTTTGCCAGAGAATTATGTACACTTTAAACTAGGAAATATAAATAACTGCTGCTCTGTCATGTACAGGTGATTAACATTAGAATGCCTGGTCAGTCAGTTCAGTTGTTTAGACTTTGGCTTTGATAAAATTCAGGTTATGTGAAAAAAATCAATGAAGTATTAAGGGAAGATGGAATTCTGTTAAAATCTATAGGTCAAATGCCGAGGCAGAAGGCAGTCTTTAAAGTATAATCCTGATGCTTGGAAAAAACAATGCGAAGAACTGTTGAGTCTCATTTATGAACGTGAAGACTCAGAGCCATTTCGACAGCCAGTGGATCCTGCCTCATACCCAGTAAGCATACCATTGTTTAAATAATTGCCAGTATGATGATTTTCCATGAATGTCTGTGCTGGTTTATATATAAGAACTATTTTCACTTTCCTTGCCTGTGTGACTTTGAAATGTGAAAATGAATAGTATATTTGGTCATGGGCTCAGTGTGGTAGCACATGTCTTTAATCCCAGCACTCAGGAGAAGAAGATACAGGCAAATCTCTTTGAAATCAAGGCTAGTGTGGTCTACATAGGACATTCCAACCCAGCTGGGGATACAGAGAGACCCTGCTTCAAAACAAAGTTAGTTTTCCTATTCCTAGTATGAATATTATGCAGTTGTTGTTTGGGTTTTTTTTTNAAGGGTCTCCCTGCAGCCCCAGCTGTCCTGGAACTCTCTATGTAGACCAGACTGGCCTTGAACTCACAGAGATCCACCTGCCTCTGCCTCCCAAGTGCTGGGATTAAAAGCATGCGCCACCATGCCTGGCTACATTATATAATTTCCAAAAGAAACCTGAATGTATGTTTCTTTACTTCTACTTCCTGTTTTCATTTAAGATATTTGTTAATGTAGTCTACTAACTTCTAATTTTGAGTGCTGTATACTGTAGATACTTAGTAAAGCATATCAGTCCTTGTTAATTTATAATAAAATAATTATCAATATGACTAATTAGAGTAACCCGTATATCAGTATTACTTTTCAACAAAGATGAGAACTTGGTTATAGAATTAATTTTACTTAAAAAAAAAAGTTTTACGTATATGACTGTTTTGCCTGCATGTATGTAAGTGCACCCAAATGCATTGCCCACAGAGATAAGAAGAGGGTGTCAGATTCCTCTGGAACTGGAGTCAGAGACAGTTATTAGCCACCATGTGGATGCTGGGACCTGACCTTGGGTCTTGGAAGAGCAAAGCCCTGAGCCATCTCCAGACCCCTACTTTTACTTTTGTTTTTATTATTCATTTTTATTTTATGATAAGTTCTCACTGTGTATTCCAGGATTACCTAGATCTTACTATGTAGCCTAAGATGGCCTTATACTAAAGATCCTCTTACCTTATGCTGGAAATAAAGGCATATAACACCCTATTCCTAGAAATTTATTTTTATATATCTATCTATTGAATTAGGTTCTACAAACTAAATCCATTAAACTTTTAGATATAAACATTTTGAAGCTTGGTGTGGTGGCACACAACTTTCATCATAGGAGGCAGAGGCAGGTCTCTGTGAGTTCAAAGCCAGCCTAGTTTACATAGGAGTTTCAGGTTAGCCAGAACTACATAGCGATACCCTGTTTCAAAAGAAAAAAGAAAAATATTTTGAAAAGAAGACTTAAATAAGTAGCAATATGATATTCAATGAAGTTTGACTTAGTTGTAGGAAGTTTAGGTGGGGCAAATTAGGCTTGTTTTTCAGAGCAGAGAATGGTAAGTACAGGATTCTTTCAAATAAAATATAATTTGTGTATGTGGATTTTTGAGCCCTGAATCTCAGTTTCGTTCAAGTCTAGATATTTTGTAGTGGTGATCTGGAAATAATATATCCTCTTTAATAGGATCATCAACAGCAAGAAGGAGAATCCTCAGAATCAGTTCTTCCAGATACACAAGATCCATCTCTTTCTGAGGTAGGCCTAGGAATCTCAGAAAACAGTCTGCTTATTGTTTTGTGGTTTTACCTTTTAAAATTACCATAATGAGCCAAGTGTGGTAGCACTTGGGAGGCAGAGGCAGGCAGATCTCTGTGAGATCAGGTCTAGCCTGTCTATATAGCAAGTTTCAGGCCAGCTGGGTCTACAGGGAGACCCTCTCCCCCCAAATACCCTAGATGACAGATAGACAATAGATAGGTAGGTAGGTAGGTAGATAGATAGATATATAGATAGATAATAGATAGATAATAGATAAATTGGTAGATACACACGGGGAAACAGAGGCATAAGCATGACCAGTTTCTTTGATGTCAAATAATGACAACTTAAGTGCAGTGTTATAGCCCAGATGGAAATACATAGGTATTTAATTATGTCTGAATAATACCATCTGTCATTCATTAATTTATGAGGTATTAGAAGTTAATACCTGTGATTATTAATTTTCTCTTTGAATTTTTCACACCCATATTATTTTCAGGATCCACCAAAGAAATAGATTTATGAGTGGGGATATGTAATTGCCAGTCTTAAAAGTAGTGTATTTCAAGATGAATTGCATCAGTGTGTAAAATAATTTTAGTACCAATTTACCATTAAGTGTTGTTTTACTGTTAGAGAATTTAACTAACACATTTTCCTTGATAGGATCATCAGGATGTTATAGACCCACCTATGGACTTCAGCACTGTGAAAGAAACTTTGGAAGCAGGAAATTATGGTAGTCCTCTGGAATTTTATAAAGATGTTCGCCAAATATTCAGCAACTCCAAAGCTTATACTTCTAATAAAAAGTCAAGGGTATGAATAAAATATTAAATGAGTTAATTATCCAAGCATTTAATTATGCATACACATATATCAGCTTAAGGATTTCTAAACAAGTGTATGCTACAACTCTGACACAGTTACTTGAATGTGTATAAGCACACATTTAGTCTAATCATTCTGAAATTAAGCATCTTTTCTTTCTCTAACCTGACTCTTCTTTACTCTAATGGTAATTTCATCTGCCAAAGAAAAGACAAAGGAAAGCTAGTGACTTAAATACTAAATACTCAAACCTCTAGTGAATGAGTTGATAATATAGAATAGTTGACAAAAGAAGTTGACAATACTAATTTATATGAAATATTTTAATTATCTATGAATATAAGCTATTCCCTTTATTAAAACAAATAGTGAACCATATTGGGAAATTGTAACTTTATTAATGTTTATCTAAAATATTTCCCTACGTATTATTCAGAACCAAAACATACTTTTTTTTTAAATTTATGTTTGTGTTTTGTCTACATGTATGTGAGTTCACCCATGTGTGCATTGTCTGCAGAGGCCAGAAGAGGGTATCAGATTCCCTGGAACTGGAGTTATGGCTGGTTGTTAGTTGCCATGTAGTTGCTGAGAATCAAACCCAGGTCCTCTGCAAGAACAGCCAGTGCCATTAACCACTGAGTGTTCTCCTCAGACCCCAAATTTTAAAATATTAAAAAAATAAGGCTGTCTTTTGATATTCTAAGAAAAAAATTAGTAACAAATTTTTTTTGTTTTTTTGGAATCACTGATGTCCACTTAACCTTTTGCTTTTCTTGTTGCATCTGTATATGTATATGTATATTTTTATTGAATTTTGTATATTTTATATTAGTTACATAGTAGATATATATTGACCTGCTTCAGCTTCTTTATATAGAGTGAATCTTCACCAAGTTCTGTAGTGATTTTTGTCACATTTGGTTTTTCTCCTTTTATCATAATTTTTATAATGATACAGTCTCTATAGAAATATTGGGAAATATTAAGTATAAAAAAGAAAACAAAATCACCTGCAAACTTTTATCACCTTATTATTTATAGTTGATAGTGAATGTGTATACTTCTAGCACTTTCTATACTAATACATATTTCACATGTTCATATATTCTTTAAAATATCAGGTTTTATATTTCAAGGATTTTTTGTTATTTACATATTATGACTCTTTGAAAATAAGAACTTTGATATTCTTTTATCTGGTCATTTTATTTTTCTAACTTCTATTCTGTTGCTAGAGAATGTTTTTAGTTTTCTACTTTATATCAGTAATAACTAGAACTAATGTCTTTAATATCCTTGTGCATATTTTCTTTTTTTTATTGATGCTTTGTGTATTTCATACATCATTTTCCAATTCAGTTCAGGCATATATCCCATTCCCTTCCCCCCACCCCACCCCTACCCATCCCAGATCATGCATTCTGCCGTAAGTTTTCTGCATCTTTCTCTGCTTTTTTTTTGTTTTGTTTTGTTTTCATTTTTTTTAACAATAAGTGATAATTTGTGAGTACAAGCATCCTTCATGTAAAACCAATTGCAAGCAGTTGTACCCAAACCCACACAGCTCATGGGTCCCACCATCCAGCAGAGGGGGCTTGTGCATATTTTCTTATATGGATGATCATCTTATTTCTTTACAACAATTTCTAAGAAGTAAAATTACTAGCCAAAGGATAGTTATTTGCTCTAGTTTGCCTTCAATTGCTGTGACAAAACACTCTGACCAATACCAACTTAGGGAGGAAAGGGTTTAATCATTTTATATCTCCCAGGTCACAGTTCATCATTTAGGGGGCCCAAGGTAGGAACTCAGGACAAGAATCTGGAGGCAGGAGCTGAATCACAGGCCATAGAGGAACACTGCTTAATGGCTTGCTCCCCTGGCCCATGCTCAGTCTGCTTTCTTATATAATACAGAACAACCTGCCCAGAGGTATCACTGCCAACAGTGTGCTGGGCCCTCCCACATCACTCAACAATGAAAAAAATACCCCCACCAACATGGTCACAGGCCAGTCCAATGCAGGAAATTTCTCAGTTGAGGCTCCCTCAACCCAGGTGTGTCAAGTTGACACTAAAGCAGTTCAACACAGTGTATCTATAATTTTTTGGTACATGTTACAAAAGTTGCCTTTTAGAATGTTACTCCAGTAAAATTTCCCTGTCTTTCGTAGCACTAAATATATTTTAGATTATTTATTAATTTTTAATAGTATATCTTAATTCCTCAAGAAGAATTTTTTCAGATAGATAGTATATGTTTTTCATCTAGAATTATGATGCTCATATTGGTCCAGACTTAATATAATTGGAATAACAAGACTATAATTTGTACCTTTCCAGATCTATAGCATGACACTGAGACTGTCTGCCTTATTTGAAAGTCGTATTAAAAATATCATCTCGGAATATAAGTCAACAATGCAGAGTCAGAAGAGGAAAAGGGCACGCTACAGAAAGCGTCTGAGAAGCAGCAGCAGTTCACTGTCCAGCACCAGAGTTCCTAGGTATATTACACTGATGCAGCATTGATGTCTTGAAAACATTGTCTATGTATACCTTGTTTCTAGGTATATTACAATGATGCAGCATTGATATCTTGAAGGCATTTTCTATGTATGCCTTGTTTCTCAAAGTTTTTGAAGAATTTGGAGGAAATCACAAAGAACTCCTGACCCTGTATAAATATGGAGTTGGTAACACAAAGTATTTTTAATGTGGAATTTACTATGTTATTTTTTGTAGTCATTGAAGTTTAACATGCGGTGTATCATAATGAATTAGTAACAGAAAAATTATGATAATTATGCATATTTTATTATAGCCCAAAAGGGAAACAGAAACAAATGAAGTTACAGCCTAAAAATGACCAGAATACCTCAACGTCTTATGCCAGGACTAGTTCTCCTTTCTCTTCTCCTGGTAAATATGTCTTTTTGTTTTCATATTCTGTAGTTTAATGTTGATGTTAAAGATATAAATGTGGTAGCATCATTTATAGTGCAAAGAGCTAGAATACATTTGATTTAGAAAAATTGTGTTTTGGATTGGGGATCTCCCAAGACTACCTGAGGCATAGGTAGGAGCTGGGTGCTTCACCAGGCGGATTGTTTGATTGCATTTTGTTGGGTGGCTGGGGTGGCTGTGGGGGTAGGGTTGTCCTCCCAGCTGGGGGAATCTCACAGCACAACCCCCCCCCCACCGAATGGGATTGCCAAAGGAGTGTCCAAGTAGATTCTTTAGAGAAGCTTCAGAACAGAAAGGGAAGAGTGAGTTAGACTTCCAATAGAAAGCCTAAAGTTTAGAGAAGTCAACACTCCATAAGCAAGGAGTAAAGGAGAAAAACAAATCAAACAAACAACAAAGGCATCTGAAGGAGGCAAGCAAAGTAAGCCTTCAACACAGTGAAGAGGCATTTGGGATTCACATTGGAACACAGGCAAAGAGAAACCCACATGCTAGGGACATGAACAAGAGACAACATGGGAAAGGTGCAGGATAATTCCACATCAAGCTCTACCAACCCTGTGGAAGATTCCTACAGTGGGATCCCCCTGGGGATGGCCCAGGACACAGATATTAAAAGTACAATTTTGAACATAGTTTAAAAAGTACAAGATTATAAAGAGCAAATCAAAGAATTAAGAAATGAAAATGAAAACCTCTAGAAGGACCTAGAGAGAGAGAATGACAAACTCCAGAAGGAAGTGGAAACACTGAAAAGATGCCATGTTGAAAAAGATAAAGAAACCAACCAGCAAAGCAAAGAGCTATAGGAAAAGATTGAGAAGCTCCAAAAGGAACTGGAAATACCAAAGAAATCAGAATTCGAAATGAAAAAGGAAATCAAACACTCATTCAATCAAGAAGAAAGGAATGGAAAAAAGCCTCAGAAGCAGAATGGAGGAAGCAGAACAAAGAATATCAGACCCAGAAGATAACACAGAACAGCTAAAAACCTCAAGTAAAGATTATGAAAAATTTAAAAATACACAAAAGTGGAACAACTAGGAACTGTGGGACACTATGAAAAGATCAAATGTCCACATCATAGGAATACAGGAAGAGAGGAAGGAGAAGAATCCCAAGAGAATGGTATTGATCAGATCTTCAACAGAATAATAGATGAAAATTTCCCCAAACTAAAAAAAGACAAACCAATACAAATACAAGAAGCATATAGAAAGAACTCCAAACACACAAGACAAGAAAAGAAACTCTCCATGCCATATCATAGTTAAAATGATAGACATCCAAAACAAAGACGAAATCCTTAAAGCCACAAGAGAAAAACAAGTGACCTATAAGGGGAAACCTATCAGAATTACAACTGACTTCTCAGTGCAAACTATGAAAGCAAGAAAAGTGTGGAGCAAAGCATTCCCAGTGTTAAAGGACTGTAGATGCCAACCCAGGTTACTATACCCAGCAAAAATATCGATTATAGTTGAAGGAGAGAGAAAAAACTTCCATGACATAAACAAGATAAAAGAATACATGTCTGGGAAAACCAACCCTTCAGAGAATACTTGAAGCAATTCAAAGGACAGAAGAAAGGAGCAACCATCCCCAGGCACCTAGAAAGAGAAATCGAGAAATCAATAAAAGCATAATGCAGAATTAGAAAACTAAACCAAAACCTCAAATGGAAAATAAGGCAAAAGGAAGGAACATAAACCTATCAGTCATAACCTTTAAATATTTAATGGACTAAATTTCCCAATCAAAAAGACATAGACTGGTGAGATTGGATTAGGAAACAGAAACCATCCATATGCTGTCTACAAGAAATGCATCTTACCTTCAAGGACAGACACCACCTTTAAAGTAAAAGGATTGGAAAAAAAGTTTCCAAGCAAATAGTACCAAAAAGGAAAGCAGGTGTTTTGCTATTTTTAATATCAGACAATAATTACTTCAAAGTTAAAAGAAATCAGAAGAGAAACAAAGAAGGCCATTACATTTTTATCAAAGGAACAATTCAGCAAGAAGATTTTCACAATTATGAATATATATGCACCAAACTCTGGTGCACCAACTTTTATAAAGGACAAATTCTCCAGGACCACAAGTCCACAGACTAACCCCAGTACACACATAGAATGGATATCTATGCTATCTATCTATTATCTACTAAAAACCTACCTACCTTACCTACCTTATCTACAGATCTATTAATTTGCTCATGGGATAGAGTACAAGGAGTCCAACAATAGTTGTGCCTCTCTGGAGAGGCTTGAGAATCCAGGCAGTTTGCTCAGTCCATGAAGCTGGGTGTCTCAATAGTCTCAATCCAGTGCTGAAGGCCTGATGAATTCTGGGAGATCTGCCCATCTCAGTCCACACTGGGATACAAAGAGTTGATCAAAGCAGCAACAACTCACCAGTGAGAGAGACGGCAAGCAGCAGGGAGAAATAAAAGGACCAGCTCCCTCAGCCACGGCCTTTTATACTGGCTGCCAACAGAAGGTAACACCCACATTTAGGGTGGACCATCTGGCTTGAGATAATCCAGTCTTGAAGATCTCTTTCTCATATATTTGTTCAATCTCTTAATCCAGTCAGTTGACACTCAGGATTAGCCATCACACATTCTAAGCAAGAAGGCAATCCTGTCTTGTGTAACAGCAAAAGTGTCTTAATTTCTTGTGTCTCAGAGAGCACACAGAATTTGTTGTAGTTACTTTCTTATTTTTTGTCTCTATTAGCAAACACCATAACCTTTTATTCACATGTTTGTTTGTTGTTTCTTTCACACAGGTCTCCTTGTTGACCCATTTGTCTTAGAACTCATTATTTAGATGAGGATGGACTTTGATCTTAGTTGGAAAATCTGGCTTGTCTCTGCCTCCAGAGAGCTTTCTGGGATAAAAAGAGTGCAGCAGCATACCCTACTCTTACTAACTTTTTAATCTTAGCATCTAATAGAGTGTCACAAAGAAAAATCTGGGGAACCACAAAGGGTTAGTATTTTAATTTATAATTTTGTTCTATTTTCCCTTCTATGACTGGGATAAATACTATTACAAAAACCAACGTGGACAGGAATGGGCTTATTACATCTTACTGGTTACAGGCCACCATTGCAGAAAGCCAGAGGCAGGAGTTCAAGGCAGGCATCTGGAGGCAGTAACTGATGCAGAGACAATAGAAGATGGTGGTTTATTGGCTTGCTCAGCTACCTTTCTTATACAAACCCAGTTCACTTGCACAGGGGTGACAATGCCCATTGTAGGCTGGGCCCTGCCACATCAATTTAGCAATAAAGAACTGCCTCATAGCCAGTGTGACCAAGGAAATACTTCAATTGAGCATCCTTCTTCCTAGGTGACTCTAGTTTGTGTCAAGGTAACAAAAAAACAAGCACAGGCCCACTTTAAAAATACCAAATTATATCTATTATTTTAAGCATAAGAACTCACAACTTTAATCTTGTTTCCTGATCATTGTGCCATGGGATGTGGAAAAGACCTCAAGGATTACTGATTAATAGGTAGCATTTATGGTATTGAAAATTGGGATACTCCATAAGGATGTTCCAGAGAGAATTTGGTGGGTAATTCAGTTGAGTACTGCCTATTCAGCCATCTTTAATAGCTTTGAACTCATATAATGAAAATTTCCATCCTGAATTTGTATTATAGCAGTTGTTTCTTTGTAAATACTTCCTAATGACTTGGATCTGAGAGATCACCTTGAAGCAAGGAAATTGTATCTTTCCATACAAAACGTTTTGAGCATTGAATATGAGAATGCATATGAAGTGCTTAGTAGTATATAAAGATATTTATTTTGCTAGTTTAACCATGCCAATCAATAGAATTAAATGAATATACTTTGTTTCATTGTGGAAAATCCAGATACCAGCAGCCAAAATCAGGTGCAGGAGAATGAGTTTAATTCATGCCAGTTGACAACCAGATCACTTCATAATGGTGCCAGCTCCAGCCCGAGTTTTTTTTTCGGGAAATCCTATAGTCATTCACATTTGAGGAATGCAAGCAAAAGGCAAATAGCACATATAGGTTAAATAGGTGGATCCATAACATGGTCACATAGTTTACAGAAATGTGGCAGCTTGGAAAACTAAGAAGTCAATCCTGGGTAACTCCAGGGGGTGGGGGAAGATTCCTGTTTCATTCTTGTTCCTTATCTTGGGGCCTTTAATGGTCCGAAGTTATTAGTAATCATCCTAAGATTTGCATTAAAGGTTGCATACATTTGCAAGAGCTTTTAGCAACGATGTGATGTTCTTTAATTTCCACTATTCATTTAAGTAAATTTTAAAAAAAAAATGCAAATATGTTTTAAATATCGGCATCACATTTAATTTGCAATTATGTCTATTGCTGTGATTTACTTTTTTTTTTTTTTTTTTTTTTTTTTTGGTCATTTTGAGCAGTGTCTCCCTTTTGAGTCAGCCAGCTTGGCATGGAAGCTCACTACATTATGATATACCCACGGCCATGCCTTCTAAAAAAACCTTCCCCCAAACATCCTCCCCACCTATGAGATCAATCCGTGCCTCTGCCTCCTGAGTGGGCTGGAAAATTAAAGGGCAGTGCGTGCCCACCACCCCCAGTCTACAGTTCTTGGACCACAGCCGTAATACACGCATGTATTTCCACTTTTTCCATTAAAACCATGATTCAATTTTTAAAACCTTAAAAATCATTTTAAACATTTCACACTAAAATTCGGTTTATTTTGGTTCTTGGTTTGGGGAGACAGGGTTCCACATTTGTAGTTGAGGCTGACTTGTACCTCATTATGTAACCTAGGAGGCCCTCAAACTTGCAGCCTCTTGTGAACTGTGATTACAGGTGTGAGTAAAACAATGAATTATGAGAAACACTGACCTATATGTCATTTGTTTTGTGTTGTGTTCCCTATGGGTGAGATATGGCATTTAAATTTATAAGAGGAATTTAAAGTCAATATAAAAAATCGGTAATCATACACATGTATTAAATTAATACCACAGTAGCTTAAGTATTATTACTAAATCCAGATTTGGAAAGGAGATTGTTAGTTTAGATAGTTGGCCTTGGTAAAATATCAGTTATTTCAACAAGCAAACATACACATGGGACTTTAATCAATGAAGTAGAATTCTTCCTGTCATAATAGGAAGATCACTACTAAGAATAATAGAATCAGTTTAAATGATATATTGTAAATGAGTAGCCAGAGAAGGAAGAAGAAAACCATGAAACCTGTGTTGTGTGGGCAGGAGTTAGAAGTTAGAGACAGAGTGCTGCTCCAGTATACACAAGGCCCTGACAGCACTACCAAGGTAGTAAGTATGGTCATTGATGTTGACAATTTCGTCAGTCACAGGGTAATTCTGTCAAGAAGTTATCTGTGAATATAATCCCTAAATAAAATAAGACAATGTCGGGCTTGTGATAATCCAACAATTTCTCCCTTTAATAAGCATTTACTTTTGAAGGCTCATGATGCATCTCACAGTTTGTATTTAAGGACATTATAGTAAATCACACAACAGGTAGTACTCTGAGGCTAGACCAATGGATAGGATTGTAATAAACTGACTTATTGTCATCAAGAAGTAAAGTAAGTCAAAGAGTGGAAGTTCTGGAGCATTCTAAAAATAGGATACAGATGAATGGCCCAAATCATCCATTGGAAGGGAAACTAAAATCTATGGTGGAATAAACATTTGTCTTTTACTGAGAGATTGGCCATAACATAAACATTACTGAATACAATTGTGCTACTCGGACACAGAGAAGAAGCAAGTCAAAGCTACAAAGTACTTCTAGTCCATTGGCAGACATCACAGCTGTTTCACAAACCCCCTGACAGGGATAGAAATACAGGTACTGGAAACAGGGCAAAAGTAAAGCAGATGACCCATATCTAGAGGAATCAGAGCAGAAATTTTGAGATCCAACCTAGCTCTTTATAAGGGTACTCTCCTCATGAGGGCTGAGAATTTTAGATATGGAATCAATTGGCAGCATTAATTTGAATAGAATATATATCTCACTCAGCAAGTAGAATATAAGCATGGTTTTGTCCTAGTACATTGATAAAAGTCTGTCTTTAGAGAGAATTAGATATGGATATGAGTATCTATTTGATCACTTCACACTCAAACTACCAAATATTTTTTAGTCAAATCCCTCCTCTGTAGAGAGCAGAGGGACAGGTCTTGAAAGATAGCCCTTAGGATAGACTGGGAAAAGAATATATGATCGTACTCTGCGATTATCTGTTTCTGTTTCCTCCATATTGGACTATGAACACCAATGGACATGGGCTATGTCTGAATCATTTCTTTGCCCTGGAAACCCAGAACCATGTCCAGCTAGAGCTATCTTAGCATATTTTTCTTGTGCACATCTGAACCAGTCCTCAGACTGTTCTACTTCAAAGCAATGAAGCTTATCGTGGTGAACATTTTTGTGCATTCTAGAGGTCAACAGAAACTGTATGTGTCAACAGTGATGTGGACTCCCTGAAAGGTTGGCTTTTCTCCATCGTGACTTTTGCCAAAAAGATTTGTACTTGAGGTTTGGGGATGCACATAGCTTGTGAGTGTTAGGAATAATCTCCCACTTTTCCTGCCATGCCAAATTACACACAATCAGTTGAAGACACAGGCTACAGGCCTTATAGAGACAGGTGACCCTCTTCATGGAAAGAACACAAGGTACCATGAGGTTCTTTGATCCTTTTGCACTGTAGATAGTAGTAACTTGTATATCTTGCCACTGAACTGTGAGCCCCAGGATCTGGGAAAAGTGGTTTATTTTTCTTCGTTTTCCCAGGATCCATGAGTGCACAATGCATAGAGGGCATAGTAATAAATGCTTCTTGAATAAATGATGTGTCTGTGGCTTTTCTGCAACTCCTATACAGAATAAGCAGCAAGGTAAATATGGTTCTAAATCCATTCCTGTGTCACAAACCTTCTAAATGAGGAAGGCCAGGTTCCATCTCTGAAGACACGCTAATTGGACTGAAGGAAGATGTATGAGTGCACTCTGAGCTAGAATCTCCAAGGAACAAGTGAGGGAAAACTGGATAACAGCTCTCAGAGTGGGGGAAGGCCGAAGTTCTTTGGGTTTAATAACAAAGTAAAGCAGGGAACTTTACAAAGCAGAAGGGAATATCCAGAGTCTGTCCTAAAGGGACTGGCTCTATTTGGTGAGCTCCCAGCATCTAGTAAGAGGGAGTGCCAACAGCAGAGGTTGGCAAGCCCAGCTGAAGGCACAAAGCCTCTGAAAATCTGCACCTAACTTTGGATAATGAGCATTTTAAAAAACAGAGAAAGAGGGACGACCCAAAGAAGGAGTGTGCAACGACACTGGATGAGAGAGAAGAGATGCCAAGAAAATCTCTCTTCTTGGCACTGTACATTCCACTGAAGTAGCTGTGGCATACCAGTTTATAAAGAGCTCTGCCACGAGCAGTGTGATGGCCCAGTGAGTAAAGGTGCTTATCACCAGGCTTGATGATTTGGGTTCGATCCCTTAGACCAACAAGGTTAAAGAAGAGAACTGAAACTCTTGATTTGTTCTTTGGTCATCCATCACATGTGTGTAGCAACATGCTTGCTCAAGACCCTTAATGCAACAAAATACATATTGGACTTCATAAAGTAAGAGGAAATGTGCTGTGGGTCTTTTGGACAGATTAACTCCCATAAAACCCACAGGAAAGACTAAACCTGAAGAGTATTCAAGGAGAATTACGCGACCCATACTGACTTCCACTATGAAATCATGGCTGGTTTTCCATAGGGGAGAGATCTCCTATGTAATCGTTGACTTCTGATAAAGAAAAATGGTGGGCATCCCTGTGACATATTTGGATGCCTTTAAAGAACACTGCTGTATTCTTTGCTGTTTCCAACTGTCAGCCATCTGAATTACCTGCCCATTCAAAAAACTCCATTAAAGCCAAATCAAGTCAGGTATCTTTAAGGATTTTTCACATATACTGACATTCAAAGAAATTACAGCATAATTAGGATGGTCTTAGGTAATTGTGTGAAGTTAAAGGTTGGCAGGAATGCCTTCAGCAACATTTTTATTAGAAAAAGTCTATATTGGGCTACAGCGTTTGAAGTAGGTGTCCAGAAATAAGTGTTTTGAAGTTACCTTCAACAGAGATTTTGAGGCAGGAATATGAACATCAAAAGTAATTTCTTTGTTCCAAGGTCTCAGCAATAAATATAGGGTCGGTCTTAATATTTGCATTCTTGCAGCCAGTGTTCACAAAGATAATTTGGGTGTCTGTTCTCAGTTTGACAGTGTTATAAAATTAATGTAGTCTCTGCATCCCATGGCTACCAGAGTTTTTCATACTGCTCTACAGCATCCTTCCAGTTTCACTGGCGATTGGCGGGAATGCTTTCTTTAAAGACACCTATAAGTGTTCGATGAAGAAATGATGGCACTGGCCAGAGGCCATCAAGAGATTATAGGGGTAGGGCTGAAGAAATGGCTAAGTGTTAGTGACAGAAGCATTGCTGCTTTGTTGAATTATAGATCCTATGGCTTTCACTGCTCCCATGCGGTGCCATAGTCCTACAGACAGTCACATACCATTTTTTAACTTATAGTTCTAGTTGTAGCCGAATGTAGAGAAAGAGAGAGAGAGCTCAATCTTGCGGGTGAGGATCGTGTACTGAAGCCTTAACATTACATGACAGTAAGAAAAGACATAGTTAAATTACATTTTAAACATTTTTAAAATTAATATTAATTTTTGTTTTTAAAAGAAAAAAAAAAAGATTTTTAGAAAAGAACCATTTAATCTAGTTCATCTCTTAAAGCAGTTCTGTATGGTATCAAGTTTGTCCCTGTAGGGACGTATAAATACTGAGGCGTTCTTCTGTGTTCATGCAGTTTTATCTCTGCAGATTTTCTAAGAATGGCAACCTGGTTCTGATTCATTTAGCATTTTGATTATGATATATCATGNATTCATACCAGAGATGCAGGGATGGTTCAACATATGAAAATCAATAAATATCATCAAGCATATAAATGAACTGAAAGACAAAAACCACACCATCATCTCAATTGACCCAGAAAAAGCCTTTGACAAAATCCAACATCCCTTCATGCTTAAAGTCCTAGAGGGAATTGGAATGGAGGGATCATTCCTCAATGTAATCAAAGCCATATACAGGAAACCCACTGCCAATATCATCCTAAATGGGGAAATGACAGAAGCATTCCTTTTAAAGGTAGGAACTCAGCAAGGCTGCCCCCTGTCACCACTCCTCTTTAATATAGTGCTTGAAACTCTTGCAAGGGCAATAAGGCAAGAAAAGGAAATTAAAGGAGTACTAATGGGAAAAGAGGAAGTCAAGCTGTCTCTTTTTGCTGATATGATTTAAACAATCATATCATCTTAAGGAATGCTAAAAACACCACCAGAAATCTCCTAGAAATAATTAAGAGCTTCAGTAAAGTGGCATGATACAAAATTAACCTAAAAAAGTAGCCTTTCTTTACACCAACAACAAGCAACTGAAGAAGGAATTCAAGGAGACCTTCTGTTCTAGTTTCTCTTCAATTGCTGTGACAAAACACTCTAACCAACACCAACTTGGGGAGGAAAGGGTTTATTCAGCTCACGTCTCCTGGGTTCATCACTCAGGGAGCCCAAGGCAGGAACTCAGGGCAGGAACCTGGAGGCAGGATCTGAAGCACAGGCCATGGAGGAATGCTATTTACTGGCTTGCTCTCCTGGCCCATGCCCAGCCTGCCCTCTTATAAGGTACACAACAACCTGCCCAGAGGTGGCACCACCCATAATGGGCTGGGCCCTCCCCGCATTGCCCAACAATCAAGACAATACTCCACAGATGTGGCCACAGGCCAGTCCAATGGAGCCACTCCCCAATTGAGGCTCCCTCAACCCAGGTGTGTCAAGTTGACAATAAAGCTATCCAGCACAATTGACCACTTTTCATCTTGACACACAAAACACATCAGTATTAAACCACCACCTTTCTAGTTCTCGTCCCCAAGGTATGATGTTAACATTAATCATAATCTAAGACAGTACAACCTTAAAAGCCCCACAGTCCTGGGGCTAAAGAGATGGCCTAGTGGTTAAGAGCGCCAACTGCTCTTGCAGAGGACCAGGGTACGATCCCCAGCACCCACATAGCAGCTGAGAACCATCCGTAACCCAGATTCCAGGAGACCTCCAGTTCCAGGGGAATACAACACCCTGTTCTGATCTCTGTGGCATTGCACGGCACGGATGCACAAACCTACATGCAGACAGTACATTCATACACATAAATAAATAAATAAATAAATAAATAAATAAATAAATAAATAAATAAATAAATAAATAAATAAGCTCCACAGTCCTTAAAATGTCTAAACACTTAAAAGTTCACAGTCTGTTAAAAGTCTCTTAACTGTGGGCTGCTGTAAAATCCAAAGCAAGTACTAGCTTATGTCAAAGGGACGAATCAGGCACACTCAAACAAAACCTAAGTCCAGCAAGTAGCTCAAGGCTGGACATCTGGGACTCACTCACAATCTTCTGGGCTCCAAAGGGTTTCGGCAGCTCCCCTTCTCTGACTCTGCCGTCTGTGGCACACACAGCTCATCTCCACGCCCAGGCCGGTTCCATTCCACACCTGCTGCTGCTCTTGGTGGTCATCCCATAGTCCTGGCATCTCCAAAAAGCTGGATCGCCACTGAAACTGAAGCAGCACCTTCACCAATGGTCTCTTCTGGCCTCTCCTGGTGCAAAGCCTCAGCTTCTCTCCATGACTCCTGCAATCTTGGGGTCTTCCTGCAACCGAGGTGCACTTTCACCAATGGTCCTTCCTAACCTCTCTCAGTGCCAAGCCTCGGCTGCTCTGTGACCCCTTCAAATTTCAACACCAGAACCATATAGGAGACTCTTACATGTTACCAAGTCCTGCTTCTGGCCTGACATGGGACCTCATTAAACTCAAAAGCTTCTGTACATCAAAAGAAACAATTAAGGAAGTGAAGAGAAATCCCACCGAGTGGGAGGAAACCTTTACCGCAGAAACATCTGACAAAGCATTGATTTCCAGAATATATAAACTACTCAAAAAACAAAGAAGAAAGAAAACAAATGAATCACTCAAAAGATGGAGCAAAGATCTGAATAGAGACATCACAGAGGAGGAATTAGAGATGGCTGAGAAACATCTTAAGAAGTGTTCAACATTGCTAATAATTAAGGAAATGCAAGTTAAAACCACTTTAAGATACCATCTTTCTCCAATAAGACTGGCTAGGATCAAGAAAACAAATGATACCAAGTGCTGGAGAGGTTGTGGGGAAAGAGGAACACTCATCCACTGCTGGTGTGAATGTAAACTGGTACAGCCACTATGGAAAGCAGTGTGGAGAACCCTTGGAAGACTTGGCATGAACTTGCCACCTGACCCAGACATACCACTCCTGGGCATGTACCCTCAAGACTCATCTTACTGCAGAGATACATGCACAGCCATGTTTATTGCAGCTCTCTTCACAGTAGCAAGGAGCTGGAACCAACCCAAATGCCCCTCAACTGATGAGTGGATAGAGAAAATGTGGTCCATCTTCACAGTGGAGTTCTATGCAGCAGTAAAGAAAGATGACATCATGAGCTTTGCAGGTAAATGGCTGGAGCTAGAAGATCTCATGCTGAGTGAAGTAACACAGTCCCAGAAAAACAAAGGACGAATGGTATCCCTCATCTTTGGATGCTAGCACCAATTACCCAATTGTATGGCAAACTGAGCAATGTTAATATGATCGGAAAACAACTGTGGTCTTATATTGTAGAATCCCTTAAAAAATAAGCAAATTTTAAAAAGGAGAAAAAAGACTTTCTGTGTCAGAAACAAATAACTGACCCAATTTAATCCTAAATTAAAAATAGGAAAATTTACCTCCCAGCTAGACGTCCTCAGTACTGTATAAATTGTGAAGATTAAAGTGTTGTTATGTTGACTGTTAAAAAATAAAAATAAAATCAAATTCATGAGACCTTCATTTCCAAAAATGAAAAAAAAGAAAGAAAAATTGTGTTTTAACCATTATTTTACTTACTAGCTGTATGGATCTCAGTAAGATTTTAGGTAAAATGATTTCGTTTCTTTGTTTGACTGGATTATACTAATTCTCTTTGAAATTTTTATAAATGTACCATTTTTATTGTCTGTAATACCTCATATAATTTAGGTATAATATATTTGTCAATTTAAGATTTCAGGATTAAGCCAGGTATGGTGGCACACGCCTTTAATCCCACACTTGGGAAGCAGAAGCAGGCAGATCTTTGAGAGTTCAAGGCCAACCTCAGCTACATATCAAATTCCAGGCCAGCTATGGATATAAGAAGGCCCTGTCTCAGAAAGACAAAAACAAAAACAAAAAAACCTTGAGGATTACAAATGTGACTAGGAATGCTTCCTTGCATCAATTTTCTGACATTTTGTCTTGAAAGTTTAGTGATAATAAGCCACTTTTTCTCTTGTCAAAGCATTGATACTTACTTTCAGGGTGCACCCCTATAGGGTCTTCCTATATATCACAGGTAGTTGTCTAGCTCACTGTTCTGCCTCAGCTTCCAAAAGACTAGGATTGTAGGTATGTGCCCACCACACTTGACTCATATATCCTTCTTAAAGTAATTATTTTTTTTCAAAAAGTAAAATAGTGAAGATTGGGTTTTAAAAACAGTCTGTTTAATTTCCTGAAAGATGAAATTATGTTTACATCACAATCTTTTAAAATGCAAGTTTCAGATGCTGCTGAAGGTGTTCCGTTATATCTACTTGATGATGAAGTGGATGGACCATTTTCTCCATCAAGTTTCAGTGGATACAGCCGAAGTGGAAATACTCATGACCCAGGGAAAGCCAAATCATTTCGTAATAGAGTTTTACCAGTTAAACAAGGTAGGATAAGAGATGAAAATAACTGCAGAGTCACCTTCTGCATTCCTAAGGTTTTCAGTTATATACTTCAGATATTCTCTTCTATGAAGCTTCCTGTACCACTAAATCAGTAGTTAACAGATTGTACCTAGCTTATCTCTGGGGAATTCACAAATACTTCAGGAATTCTCATTCTAGCTTTCTTATTATGTTGCCCCAGAAGATAAGAAGAGGTTGTCACATCCCCTGAAACTGAAATTATAGCTGTTCATGAGCCACCTAGTGTGGAAGCTGGGAACTAAACGCAGGTCCTCTGCAAGAGCAGCAAATTTTGTATATATATATATATATATATATATATATATATATTTTTTTTTTTTTTCAAAAGAAAAAAAAAAAAAAAAAAAAAAAAAAAAAAAAAAAAAAAAAAAAAAAAAAAAACAAAAAAAAAAAAAAAAAAAAGAGAGAAAAGAAAAAAGAAAGGAAGAACACGCATGAATGGGTTCACAGTCAAACCCAGTCCCTTCCCATGCCCCAACCCCCCATCATGCAATACAACATCTGAGCTAAGCCCTATCCAGTCAAGCTCCCAAACCCAGATGTCCTTCTGTGCAAATGGATCCACTGGAGTCTAGTTAGCACATTTAGAAATCCTATCCAAGGTATACTCTTCCTCACCTAACAGTACTTGGTCTCTTGTAGTTCTCAATCCAGGGCCAGTCTCCCACCCATTTCTCTTGTCCACTCTGAGACTTTGTCTGAGTTGGCATGGGTCCCGTGCCTGATGCCAACATTGGCACAAGTTCACATGTGAAAGCTTCCAGTTGACTATAAGCCACTGCTTCTCTACGTTCATGCACCAGTCCTGGCTCTTAGAATCTTTCTGCCCCCTTCTGCAATGATCCCTGAGCCGTGGCTTGCTTATTGATCTCTTCCTAAGGATATAGGGTGAAAATTTCTAAAATTCTCTCTCTAGATCCATCCTCTCATGAGATATAGCTGATATATCTACCTGCTTTTTTTTCATTTCTCTTTGGGTATATTCGTGTATTGGCATGTGTGTGTTGGAGGCTGAACCCAGGGTCACATGTATGCATAGCATATTATCACTGAGCTACGCTGTTAACCCCTGTTTATTTATTTTTTTTTATTTTGTTTTGAGACAGGGTCTCCCTATAGCCCCAGCTGGCCTGGAACTCACTCTGTAGACCAGGCTGGCCTTGAACTCACAGAGCTCCGCCTGCCTTTCCCTCCCGAGTGCTAGGATTAAAGGCTTGTGCCACCATGCACAGCTTAAAGATGGTTCTTAGCCACCATGTGGGTGCTGGGAATCGAACCCAAGTCCTCTTCAAGAGCAGTTAGTACTCTTGACCACTGAGCCATCTCTCCAGCCCCAGCCCCTGTTTATTTTTTAATATATATTTTTTTAGATCTTTACTGGTATCTATAAGTAAAAGACACTTTTCTAGCGCCCAGCCCAAATTTATTCCATCTTAAGTGCTCTCCACAACAAATATTTCTATTCTTTACCCAGTTAATTAAATTATAAAGCTTAGAAGGTAAACTGTTTTGTGCTCAGTATTTGATATCTAATCCCTCACTCAGTAAGTCCCATTAGTTCAAACTTTGCAATAGAAATTTTATTATTGTGGGCCTTCTAGAAGGAACTGTAATAAATCTAACCACTTCTTGGCACCGCATGTCTTAAGTAGGCTACTGACTGCAGTTTTCTTCTAGTCAGCTGATCTCCACTTGGCCCTTTACCACCTTAGATAGATAGATAGATAGATAGATAGATAGATAGATAGATAGATAGATCTCCACTTGGCACTTTACCACCTTTTGCAGTCTATTCTCTACACAGCAACACTAGTAAGATGATAGATAGATAGACAGATAGATAGATAGATAGATAGATAGATAGATAGATAGATAGATAGATAGACAGACAGACAGATGAGTGAACAGATACTGTTTCTCTAGTCATCTCCTACCATTTCACTTTTCTGTTCTACCCTAGCTAAACTGGATTTCATTAGTTCTCCTTCCACTACCAGAATTTTCTTCATTAGTCAATTTTACTTCATTAGTTATTTGTTCAAATTATTTCTCTCCAGAAAAGGCTTCCTTATCTAAAATTTATCCCAGAACACACAAATATTTGACCATCTTTTCTTTAATTCTTTAACATCCACTACTTCCTAAAATCGAATTACTTATTTATTTGCTTTATTATTGATCATGCTGTCCCCATTACTATATAACTTGCAATAGTGCGGACTTCTGTCTCATTCAATGTACTAGTCACTTTTCTGTTGCTGTGATAAAACCACCATGACCAAGAGAACTTATAAAAGGAAGAACTTATTTGAGCTTACCATGGATGGTTCCAGGGAATTAGAGACCATTGTAGTGGGAGGCATGGTGGCCAGGGCTGGAGCAAAAAGCTGAGGTTCACATCTCCCAAATGAGCACAGGAGAGAGAGAGAGAGGGAGAGAGAGAGGGAGAGAGAGAGAGAGAGAGAGAGAGAGAGAGAGAGAGAGACAGACTGGAGACTGCAAGGCTTGTTAACCTCACCTAAGCCCACCCCCAGTGACATACTTCCTCCATGGCCTTCTAAGATCTTCCAAAACATCGCCACCAACTTGGGACAAAATGTCTGAATACTTAAAGACTGTGGGGGTCATTCTCATTCAAACCATCATATTCTAAGTTTCTAACAAAGTTTGACCCATAGTAATTAGCGGGTAAATATTTATTGAGCGTATGAATGAAACTTCTAATTCATGTTTTCTCATAATTCTTCTTAAAGTCAAATCTAAAATTTCTGCTCAGATAATTTCACAGTCCTTCAGTTTACCTCTGTATCTACCCCCAAAGAAACAATGAGATAAAAATCAAAACCTTATCTTTCATTGCAAACAAACTTTATGTTCTTATTCTAACACCTGTGATTAGCCCCATCAATTTCACTAGATATTTTAATATATATTTATTTGAATCTAAAATTAATGTTAAGATTTAATTTTTTTTAATTGTTAATTTTCCGTTAGATAATTCCATTGACGGACCTCTTACAAATGGTGATGGCAGAGAGCCCCGGACAGGAATCAAACGGAAACTACATAGTGCATCAGAAGAAGATGAAAGCATGGGAGGAGAAGATAAAGAGATGAAAGAAACAAAAGAAAAAGCACATTTATCCTCCTCAGAAAGCGGGGAGTTAGGATCCAGTTTAAGTTCAGAAAGTACCTGTGGCTCTGATTCTGACTCTGAGTCAACTTCCAGAACAGATCAAGATTACGTAGATGGAGACCATGACTATAGCAAATTCATACAAACCAGGCCTAAAAGAAAACTCAGAAAACAATACAACAATGGAAAAAGAAACTGGAAGATGCGAGGCACAGGAGGAAGAGGCAGATGGGGAAGATGGGGTCGATGGAGTAGAGGAGGCAGAGGGAGAGGAGGCCGGGGGAGAGGGGGGAGAGGAAGAGGTGGAGGTGGCACCAGAGGGAGAGGGAGAGGGAGAGGAGGAAGAGGTGCTGCTAGAGGAGCCACCAGAGCCAAACGAGCCCGCATTGCAGATGATGAATTTGATACGATATTTTCAGGACGTTTCAGTAGACTTCCTCGAATTAAAACAAGAAACCAAGGCAGGAGGACTGTTTTATACAATGATGATTCTGATAATGACAATTTTGTGTCCACCGAGGATCCTCTGAATCTTGGTACATCCAGATCAGGCAGAGTACGTAAAATGACAGAAAAAGCCAGGGTTAGCCATCTCATGGGATGGAATTATTAACAGTTAATAAATTTAGAATAATTAAAAAAAAATCAATGGCCTTCTACTGCAGGGAATTTACCAGGAAATCTACAAAGCAAGTTGTGTGGGGACTTCTGCTTCCTTTCACATTGGTGCTTTTCCATTATGCCAGTATACATTTGTTTCAAGACTTTTAATCTCCACACTTCATTTGTTCAGACAAGCCTTACTCATTAGGCCTTAAATTAAAACAAATTCTGCCCACATATATAACTGTGTGCACATGCACATGAGTGGACATACACACCACACACACACACACACACACACACACACATACACACATACACACACACACCACACCACACCACAGACACACTACAGATTTACTACATTAAAGGAGCATTCCGCTTCTTAAGAGTAGCATGACATTTTTATCTCAATAGAATATCCCTCTTTTGCTTTTGTATCACAGAAGTGTAGCACCTTCTTACAGAGTTTTATATACTTTGTTTTTGCCATTTTGATTCCTATACCCAGTAATAATAACTTTTGCACAATACACCAATCCTAAAGGCAGCTATTAAATGTTTACAGTTTCTATATTGTAAGAACGATCCGGATTATTTTACTCTTCCCAGGCCAAACTTTCATGAACTGTACTGAACTGAAGTATATATTTATACTGCAGTTTTGGGGTGGGGTGGGGGGAATCTTGATATGCTTTTCATTGATTTGCTTAATTCACGTTTAAGGTGAGAAAGGGTTGGTGCCTTGTAAATATGTAGCAGATCTTTGTGGTGTGTCCTGATGTGTGCATTAACTTTATTAAAAGAGAATACTTGAGGTATCAATCTAGACAAGGTGCCAAATGCAAAAGTTTCTTGCATCCATTTTTCTTTTCCTGTTATATTTTATTGCATTAATAGAACTTGTGTAGCTTAAAAATAACTTAAACATTTGAAAACTCCTCATCCACAAAGAATAACTTCTTTGAACAGTAGCTCAGCTACCTCTATTAACTACAACTACTGGAAATGTTAAAGGAAATAGATGCTGTTACTTATAACTAAGGAGAAATAGAACAAGCTTGGTAGGGACGAATAATCATGTTAAGCTAGGGATTGTCAATAATCATATTGGCTCTCAAATTAATAGTTGTAATTAAAATTTACTAAGTATTATAAGCTCTACTTTAGGCTTTTCTAGAACATATTTGTGAAAGTAGACTTAGTCTACTGCTTATCTATCTCTGCTACCACTTACTATTTAACATCTGTGAATTATTGGTTTTCATTTGAATCTTAAAAGGTTACAAAGCACCTAATTTTAGTTGAAATATTTTGGCTAGCTAATAACTTTGAATCAACTTTCATAGGTTTTTCTCATCATTCCAAAGGGTTCTTCTGATGTAGACTTTCAGAAAAAAGCCTTGTTGCACTGCAGACAGATATTTTGAATCATTTTATAGCTGAAAAAAATCTTTAAAATTCTTACCATCTTGTTTACAGCAGTAGAGTGCATATGGTTCCATAAGTGAGCTTGAATTAATTCCAAGATCAATTTTGCACCTCAAATTTGGAATTGCAGATTTGCTAATTTGTCAGATCCTTAAATTTTTGAAGTATGAGGGATAATACTGATCTCTGCTTTTGTAACAGCAAATTTGTTGCACTTAGATCCGACTTTTGTGATAAGACAAAATTCTTACTGCATACCTGGTTATCCCAGGGTATTTCCTAAGCTGATGTGTTTGTCTCACGCTTTCATATCATGCATCCAAAAATCTCTAGGTGCAGAGGAAGGAGTACACACATAACTTTGCTTTTTTGGTAGGGCTGGGGGGTTATTCTTGGACTAATATCCTTAAGCAATTTTCACTTGCAGTAGAAATGATGTCCGGGCTTTAAAAAAGAAAATGAACTGTTAATGGCACTAACTTCTGTTACTAGATAGTAGACCAACCTGATATTTTCTGTTGTTGTTTCTCTTCACTATACCAAAACTATTTCTGGTTATAATTCATCTGCCATTTAAACTATAGTATAGATTCAGAATGTTCCCATTTGGGATTATTTGGTTTTTACTAAAATAGGCAATTTCAGTTATTCACCTCTTGGGCATTTAGACTAAATTGTGCCTATGTTTCCATGGAGTCCATAACACTTTGTCCTACACCGATCAACATATTATAGTTGCTTAAATTCCTGGATATACCCAAATATGTATCATGTGTACCATTTTAGTGTGAAAATTTTTGTTGGCATTCTTCTGTGAAGAGCTGACCTTTTGAAATGTAGGAGAATTGCCATTTGTATGATGTTAGCTGTCTGGAGCTTTATTTATAATTTATTTTGAAAAATAAAAATGCCACATTTATTTCCCAAATGTCAAGATTTTCTAGGCTTACATAATTAGAATAATAAGGCTAAAGACACTTTTAAGCATATTTTATAAGTAGTGAAATACTGTGAAAATACTGGTAAGCAGCATTTTGCTGTAATATTGATTTCAGTTATTAGCATTTAATAGTCACCAGGGTATGTTAGATGAGTATAGTTATCATTTATTATAAATCAAACAATTTTCTGTTTGCATGCAAATTATTTTGATAAGTATGAAAACAAAAGTATGGGAAATAATATTTTTACTTTTTTAATCTGGATTTTATGCCCTCCCCCAATTTATATTTTGTTTTTTGTAACACCACTTTCTATAAATGTGTCATAATTTTTACCACATTGATTGGATTATCATTTATTTTCTAGAGGCCCTTTAAACCTAAATAAGATCTGGGTTCGACCATAGCAAAAAATAAAGTAGGAAATGTGTTGAGAATTCTGCTAGTGAAGACCACTATTATATTTAGGCCCATGAGAGCATACACATGTGTAAGTCTAAGCCTATGCTATATATAAATAGTAAGCTGTAATATTTCTCATGAATGCTAATGTTCAGATTCCCACCTTTATGACCTTAGCATGTGTATATATTTATAAAACTGCATCATGTGTTCCTTCTCTGGCTTGCTGTATGTATCTCATCCAGCAATAGGATGCTCTCCAAACAGTTACAAACCTACTAGCTTAATGACAAAATTTGGTTTTGTATATGTGTTTGTGTACTTAGATGTATGTAGTTTTTTTTCTAGTTTGAGATACCTTATCCCAGACAAAAGAGAGTATTTTATATGGAGGATACTGTCTACCAATTATTTGCCCCTGTAGAGCTCTTAGCCTGTGCATTAATTAATGCTTAATCATCCATTTTATTATGCCTCCTAGATAACCAACCATGGTTTTGTCATATAACTGTGTCCCTCTATTCTTTTAATTTAATTTGCCCTTTTACTTGTTTTGTTATTTTTTTTCTTTCCCTCCTCAGAAACCAGGCTTATTCCAGAATTATTCTACACAGTGCTTTGTTTTACTGAGTAGGATTCTTAAAGTATCATTCTGTACATTTGTGTTCTCAGATATCTAAATTAGCTTTCAGATGTTTTAAAGTAAAATTGAGTGATTTATCTTATTTTGTTTTAATCATATAGATTGTCATCAGACAATATCAGTGATTGAAAGAGAAAGATGTGAATAACACTTCTAACTTTTTGATAAAACTTTTTGAACATTTTTCAAAATTTGTATGTTTGTGGTAATGGTAAACACTTATTATGCATTTCTTGAATCATTTTATGCACATTTACCAACTGGTATTTATCTTTAAAGTTTGAATTTTCTTATCTTTTAAAGGGAGGCTTAAAACGTGTGATTTTTCACTACCTTTGATAACCAGCCTTTTAAGCAAATAAAAATAACATTTTAAATTCCGAAATGAATTCTTCTGGAAGAAGAAGGGAAGGGACTTTGACATTTGAAGTCCATTACTTTAAATGCTAACCCCATCACCATCATTTTTGTGGTACACAGGCTTTATGAATGTTTTATTGAAAGTATATTATGAGATCATTTTTAAGTCTTATTTTTAAAATTAATGGTGAAAGTTTTTTCACACTGTTTTTACTTTTCATCTTTTAGCAAAGATTCTTCACCAAGTGTTAATTACCAAATTTACAAGGTCTGGGTTAAAACCCAATATAAAGTTAAATTTCTTCATGGTGCTGTATTTTATGGAACATGGATAGCACTCAGGTTTCTTGATATTTATTTCTTATCTAGTCTTATAATCTTGACTTTCTTTTTTCATCTTTCCTGCTTGCTTTTATCTTCACTTCTGTTTCTGCATTGAAGACTGCACATAACGTAGCATACTGCAACAAGACTTTAAATTTCTGGCTCATTGATGAGAAGTACAGTAGAAAGGCCCTGCAGTTTAGAGTTAAGGTGTGTTTATTTATATGTACACTCATTTGTTATTCTTATACCTCTCGTAAATAAATCTAGAATATGAGACTTGACATATAAAAGCATGATAATTTTCTAAAAAAAATAAAACTATTGATACATATTGAAAATTGCCATTGGTAATTTACTTTTAATCCCATACAGAAATATCTAGAAACCCAGTTGGAAAATGTGTTTTTGCATATATCACCAAATACACATTAGGCAGTACTACAAATGTTAATTCTTTAAACAATACTGTGGTGATGGCAATCAGTAATTTATTTGTTCTGTAATTTATCATCCTTGTTTTCTGTAATCCTTTACACAGTATTAACAAAACTGTACTTTTTGTTTGTTCTTAGTGTCCATAAACTTTACGATGGAAAAGCATTCAGTTAATAGTTAATGTGATGTTGTATATGGGCAGAATGTCCATTAAACTAAAATTCAGTGGGGAAAAAAGGTAAACTAAACTGGCTTGGTTTATAAAAGTTGTTTTGTTTGGCAGTTGTCAGTCATTATAAGCAAATAACTTCAAAGACAAAAAAAACTGGACTAATTTGTTGCCATTCTTTATGGGATGTTTACAATAAAATTCCAAGTTGTTTGGAATCAGTCGCACTCTTGGCTGCTTTATGCCTTAACTCATGTACTAGAGATATAAATTAACAAGACAAAAGAAGAAACGCAGAGTTACCTTTCTGCTACCCAGCTTTATAAATTACAATATGTAATTCTTGGGTTTCCTTTGTCATAGAATATTTTATTGATACCATTTTTGTGACTTAGAAACTGAATAGCTTCATTTGAAAGAAAATATTTTGCTAGTTATTACAAATATTCTTTGAATCATTTTTAGGTAATAATAATGATGTCAAGACTTTTAAAATCTGCACTGCTTGGTGCCTTATGTAGCAACCTACAAAGCATTACTAGTCAGCTTTTTGTTTTGCAGAATTTTTTGAGATGGATAGATTTCTCATATACTGTTTTTAATTTTTAAGAGCTGAGCTATGAATAACTAGTATTTTTTATTTGTATTTAAATTGCCTACCAATTTGGATATGTTGTAAATGGTCTTTTAATTCAATGTAAACATAGAAGGAGGGAGAGAAAATGAAGTGAGCCAGGTTCTGAATGCTCTACCAAGAGCATTCACCCTAGGTCTAAACCTATGCAGTTAACCAGAAGTTTCTCCCAAAGTCGAGGATTCTGTGGAGTTCAAGATAAATAAGATAGCTGCATAAATAAAACTGGCCTGCATCTTTTTATTAAACTTAGGCTTTTTTATTTTGCATTTTTAGAATTAAATTAGAATACTAGTAGATCACCTTTATCTTCTAGAATTGGATCCATTCAATGAAAGTAGCCCAGTTTTTTACAATACTCAGACTGAGGTGCAGATACTTGTTTGAATATTTTGTGTAGTTGTGTGATTGCTTAAAACTAGCCCTCTCTTGAGCTGGAGAGATGGCTCAGCAGTTAAGAGCACTGACTGCTCTTGCAGAGGACCCAGGTTCGATTCCCAGCTTCCACATGGCAACTGAGAATCCTCTTAGGCCGGGCATGGTGGTACACTCCTTTAATCCCAGCACTAGGGAGGCAGAGGCAGGCAGATCTCTGTGAGTTCAAGGCCAGCCTGGTCTACATAGCGAGCTCCAGGCCAGCTGGGACTAAAAGGAAAACCCTGTCTCAAAAGGACCAAAAGAAAAAAAAAAAAGCTAGCTCTCTCCTAAGATGTAAAGGTGTTTTACTAAAAACTGTTTGTTAACAGGCTTTGGTGTTTTCTTACTTCATTGTCTAGATTTCTTAAATAAAGACCTTTTCTGACAAAACTTTTATGGCACTATTTAGGAGATTGTTCTCCTAGTTTAAAAGATGAAGGAAAAAGTACTCTTTGTCCTCTCTGAATACTATTTACCACTGACTATTTAAAGCTACTTTCTACAATGGCACAAAATGAATTGAAACTATTGAATTTGTAAGCTAATTTTAAGTGGGATTTTTTTTTTGGTGCTATATTTAAATTCATTTACTTATATTTGATGTCTCATGATCTTTTATGTAAATACTTAAGGCATCTTTATGATACATAATGTGGGTAAACCAAATACAATACTAAATAAAATGAAAAAAGGGGGTGGTCTTTTTGAAACAGGATCTCCTTATAGCCTCAGCTGACCTAGAACACACTATGTAGACCAGGCCTGACCTCTGCCTCCTGAGTGCTGGTACTAAAAGTATGGGACACCACGTCTGGCCATATTGTGACAATTTTCCCCAAAATTTTTGGGTAACATTTTTTTCTCATTTTGTAACTTTATAGTAGCTTTTCCATTGCCATCTGTGGTAAATGAGTTAATAATAGTACTATTCACCTGCACAGTAGAACTATAAACATCTAGTAGATAATTTTAACAAAATTACTAACATACTAATATTTGATTATATACTGAAGATCATCAGAACTCTATGATGCTAGTATACATTGATAAATTTGTAAAGTTTTACTTGATAACTTACCCTCTCAGCATCTTTTACAGCTTTTAAATTTACAAATATTCCAGTTAACATTTTAAGAAATAAAAACAACTCATTTAATATAGGTTAATAACATTAATTTGTAAGGTATTTTATTCATTCTTAAAAGATGTTTTTGTGGTTCATTTCTTGTCTTGTTGAGATTCTAACTATAATTTCTATGGTAATGTGTTAATTTGTATTAGGAATTTTCTGTAATGTATTAAGTAATTTGTGGAAGTGAACCTGTCATGAACTATTTCTTTTCTACTTTGTCTTTTTACAAGATACCATTTTAATGAAATTTGCATCCCAAATTGTTTAATTTATAAACCATAGTCAATCTTGTGTATAAAAAGTATATCACCATCATATCTTAATTTGGTCTAGTCTGACCTTATGGAACAGAATTTATCATGCCCTTCATAGTTTTAGTCAACTTAGACAGAAACTGTCAGATACTGAGTCATATCCTTTTTCTAGGTTTGTATGATGATCTCCTTCATACATTGTATTTACCAGCAGGAGTGTATAGCTTTTGTGTTAATGATAATAGCAATGGGTAAGACTAAACTATTCCTTCCAAGAGTTGTTCATCTGTTTGTTAATCTACACTTACTGGATACCTTCTATATGTGAAGCCATATAATTTTTATTTATTTACTTTTACTTTATGCGTGAGTGTTATGCCTGCATGTAGGTAAGTCATGTCATGCAGTGCCCATGAAAGACAGAAGGCATTGGATCCCTTGGAACTGGAGTTACGGACAGTTGTTAGCCACCATGTGGGTGCTGGAATTCGATCTCAGGTCTTCTGTAAGAACAGCTCAGTGCTCTTAATCTCTGAGCCATCTCTCTAGCTCCAGTGGAAGCCCTGTAATTTTTTAAAGAGCTTTAGAGTTTGCAAAGTTTATTCCTCAAACATATTCTCAATCCTAAAGACTCAGTTAATTCCTACTTTTAGAATGAGAAAAATTAGTTTCAGTGAAATCAGGTAATTGGCCTAGGGCCACACAGCTAGTAAATCGAAAAGCTTTGATTCATTCAGGGTACCTGTTTCTGGTTTTCTAGTACTAGCTGTTATGAATTATTATTTTGGAGGGGGTCTTTTTGTAACAGGGTCTCCCTATAGCCTCAGCTGGCCTATCTCTGCCTCCCAAGTGCTGGGATTAAAGACAAGTGCCACCACACCTAGCAGCTGTTATGTACTACTAATGGGGTGAACTTCAGTTCTATTAGCCTGACACACGCCTTTAATCTCAGCACTTGGGAAGCAGACGCAGGTGGATCTCTGAGTCCAAGTCCAGCTTGGTATACATAACAAGTTCCAGGCCAGCTGGGGCTACAGGGAGACCCTATCTCAAAATGAACGCCCCCCCAAAAAAAAAATTTAGTTTCATTGTCCTAACTAACTTCTAGGAAATGCCTATAAATCTAACCTAAAGTGAACTCCATTTGCTTCTGCTTCCAATTTTTCCCAATTTTAGTCTATGTGCTGCTGAAGTGAGTACATGGTTCAGTCTTTTTCATAGCATGATACTAGGTGTCTTGTGAGTCATGGGATCAATAATGAGATCACTGATGCTGTTGTATCCTCACTGTTCATTAAGAACTACTGTGCCTAGAGTGATCTGTCCTCAGCCATGACGTTCTGTGAGGTGGCCTCTTCTCCATGCCTCAATAACTGCAGGTAGTGGAACTGGCATAGAAAAAATTATTTTAAAGTAGATAACAGAACACACTAATGTTAATACTAATAATTTTCTTTTAAAATGCCCTAGAAATGAGGTACTTAGGAAGCCAACAGTGAGGAAGCAGAGACCAACTTATGCTTGTTTAGAGTAATTTTATTATGCTGTAAAATCTGACGACATGGCTAGCAGAAAAGGAGAGAGAAACCATTCGGGTTCAGGATTAAGGTTCTATTGCTTGCAAGAGGATTTAAGCTGAATCAGTAAGGCTAACTGATTTTGATCTATGGTAAATATGATTACTTACTCAAAAATATTTGGGGGGTGGGTTGCTGGGCATGGTGGTGCATGCCTTTAGTCTCTGCACTCGGAGGCAGACAGGTGGATCTCTGAGTTCCAGGATAGCTGGGGCTACAGGAAGACCCTGTCTCAAAAAGACCAAATAAATAAATAAGTAAATAAATAAACAAAAATAAGGGCAATAGAGTGGGTTCAAGGAGAGGAAGAACAGCAGAGGAAACAGTACTCTGTCACGGGACTCTAAAAGGCTGATTTTAATTAGTAGTCGTGAACATTCAAATTTTACTAAAAGACCAGGATTAGAAGAGGAAACACATAAACTCAGAGGAAAAATTGGTATTAAGAAATGAATGACTTCACAAGCAATGAATTAATCGCCCATAACTGATCTTAAATATATGCTTCTTAGGGCTTAAAGCCATGAAGACACTTAAGTTGTAGAAGCTACATCTACTTGGAAATTACATCCTAATAGTCCGTAGCTTTATTGTTTTGAATTTTTATTTATTTATTTTATATGTCTGAGTGCACTGTCTGCATATAGGATGGTGCACCCGTGTTGTGCAATGCCACAGAGGTCAGAAGAGGGCGTCAGATTTCCCTGGAACTGGAGTTAAAGACAGTTCTTAGCCGCCATGTGGGTGCTGGGAATCGAACCCAGGTCCTCTGCAAGAGCAGTCGGCACTCTTAACCACTGAGCCATCTCTCCAGCCCCAGTCTGTAACTTTAATTCTCTGTACCCCTAGCCCAAGTCTAGCTTCATGCATATCCGTTGGGCTGCACAGTTTACTGAAGGCCCTCGTCCTGTCTTGGAAAGTAGCAGTGAGACTGATAAATTTTCTTTTGTTGCATTCCCAATATACTGAGCCCTCGTTTTTAAAATACTTTTATTGATGATTTGTGTATTTCATATATTATCTTTTAGTCCAATTTAAACACATTCCCTTCTCCCTGTCCCCCCCACCCCACCCCCGTTCATGCCTTCTGCCATACATGGCAAGACTTTTTAAAAAACTTCTCTGCAATGAAGAATGAGAAATTATTAGTCAAGGTATGAAAACTGATTACATTTTTATTAGTCCATTTCTTTTTTTTTTTTTTTTTTTTTTTTGAGACAGGGTCTCCCTGTTGCCCCACCTGTCCTGGAAGTCTGTAGACCAGGCTGGCCTTAAACTCACAGAGATCTGCCTGCTTCTGCCTCCCAAGTGCTGGGATTAAAGGTGTGTGCCACCACACCCAGCTAGTCCGTTTATTCTAAAGATACTAAGTTTGAAGTAGAAAAATGAGTGAAGCCTTTAAAAGGCTGTTTCTTAATGCAAAGTTGTACGAAAATAAACACTTGAATGTGTAAGGCATTCCAGAGCATTTATTTGATAATTATGAAGTTTAATTCTCCACAGTGTGCTTTATGGTATGTGTATTAGTCACTTTTCTGTTGCTGTGATAAAACACCATGACCAAAGGAACTTATAAAAGGAAGAGTTTATTTGAGCTTACGATTAATGGTTCCAGAGAATTAGAGTCCATTGTGGTGGGAGGCATGGCGGCTGGAGCTGGAGCAGCAAGCCGAGGGTCACATCTCGCATTGAGCACAGGAAGCCGAGAGAGAGAGAGAGAGAGAGAGAGAGAGAGAGAGAGAGAGAGAGAGAGAGAGAGAACCACTGGTGCCACCAACTGGAGACAAATGTCTGAATACTTAAAGCCTATGAGGGACACTCATTCAAACCACCACAGTATGTTATACTAAATATGTCAGTTATTGCTACCTTCCATACTATACATACTTTGCCCAGTACAAACCTGGAACATATTTTTCACATCTATGATCATGTGGGTTTCAGAGAAAGTTCTCAGAGAATGCAAAATATAAGACTTATTCCCTGAGTTTAATTAGGTTTTTTTTTTTTTCCTTAAGCTACCCATTATTTAGTGGCACTTTTTCTCTATAGTCTAATTTTTTTTAATTTTTGTCTTAGAGGTTCTAAAGAGATGACTCCATGATTTAAAAGTGCTTCTTGCTCTTTCAGGGGACCAGAATTCAGTTCCCAGTATCCATGTCCTCCATGGCTCAAAATTGCTTGTTAAGTCCAGTTACAGGGAATTAGAAGCCTCTGACCTCTCTGCACATACAGCACCCCCAACAGACACACACACACACACACACACACACACACACACACACACACACATACACATACACACACACACACGGTAATTTAAAAGTAATACTAAAAAATAAATCTTAAAAATTATTCAGAATGTAAAATGTCTAAGGAAACTATTTGCCCAGTGATAATGCTTTATTTTAAAGTGTGTTTATTTATAAATGCATTGAAATTATTTTAAAAGTTTTTCTATTGCTTGCTTCAGCAGCACATATCCTAAAATTGAAACCATATAGAGAGGATTAGCATGGCCTCTGTGAAAGGATGACACAGAAATTTCTTTTTTTTGTTGTTATTCTCTCTTTTTTTAATATATATACTTTTATTTCATTTTTAACAATAAGTAATAATTTATGAGTACAAGCATCCTTCATGTAAAACCAATTTGCAAGCAGTTGTGCCCAAACCCACACAGCCCAAGGGTCCCACCATCCAGCTGGGGGGGCTTGTATGTTCAATCAAGTTGATCAAATAAGTGTCCAGTCTATATTGCTGTAGTTTCACCATTCAACCCAGTCACGCCCTTACCATTCATACCACCCCTGCATGCCCTCTTCCGCAGATTGTTCCCTAGGCTTAGAAAAGGGGCACAGGTGGGCGAGAAGCAAAACAGTCTACTTTCTCTGGAGCTGTCATTTTGGACTCTGGTCAATTCTGGCTGTTTCCTTTCATGGGCTGACAGTTTGTCCAGGAATAATCTTTCAATCCTACTAGTTAAGCACAAGCAATTAGATATATAAGTATTTAAACAATACTAATTGTTATGGTAGGTTAAATTATTTTTAAAAGAAAACATTTACTATGTATCTTTTCACATACCATTATTCTGGTGACTTGGAGGATTTTTCCTAGTTAATATTGAACAGAGAAGGTTAGTAAGGGTTTGAGTAGGACCATAGATACAGTAAATTGAACTGCTGAATTCCATAAAAATTCTGCATAATCTATATGTCTATCAGGGTAAATAATCTCAGATAATTGAACTAAGAATGTCTGTGTTGTCTTTAATTCTTAGGCAATCAGATTTCACAATGAATTTTTATAAACAATTAGATCTGCTTACTTGGTGTTTGATTCATGACATTTCTTATTTCATTAGTGAAGTTTCTCTACCTGAACCTCATCAGGAAAAAGACATGTTAGTTTCCACCACAGAACTTACTAAATTCTAGCAATACATGCTGCTATAAAACTCAAATAGGGAATAGAAAATAAAGCATATCTCGATGTCCCTCTGCCTTGCCCTTAGTGGTATTATAATTTCTAGAAAAGATGAAGTCAGAAAACAGATGCATGTAGTTTTGGCTGGGTGACAAGTTCTTCTGATACCAGAGGGCCCTTTCCACTCTCACCACGGCACTTCTAGAGAAATTCTAATCCTTAGTGCGCCTGAGCTGTGGTCTGATATTGTGCTTTTATGAGAGGGTAAAGGGAAAAGGAAAGTGGGGAGAAAGCCTTAAGGTCTTTCTAAGATTCATCTCCGAGAAGAGAGGCTAGCAGGTTTTGGAGCATTAAGGAGTGAAAACATTCAGTGTTCAGTGTTTGGATGTAAGTTGTTCTTTAAGGATAGCAGTGGCAAATTCAAATCACTGGAAGTAAGGGAAGCTCCTAAGGTTGGTTGGTTTTGCTGTGGAGATTGAAGGGGGGAATTTAAAGAGGCATTAGTCGTACTGGGTGGCACTTTAATGTCTGAATTATCATATTAGAGTAGATCTCAGTCTCAAAACTTGTTAAGAAGACATAATTAGCTCCGTTTTACAGATAATGAACCTGAGGTGTAGGGTAACAAAGTTGCCAAAGTTCATCCTGCTAGTAAATGGCAGGGTTTGCACTCAGATGTTTCCAAAGCCTGTGTGCTTCAACCACTTAGCACTGCGTTTGTTTTAATCCTACCTCAGATTTGTTGAGTGGTTTTTGCCAAGTCTCTTACTTTCCTTGGTTCTGGTTTCTTTTATCTGTGGAAGGTAGAAATTGAACATTTAGTAACTTGTAAGTGGCTCATTTTTCTGTTCTTAGAACCTTTTTACTTGTCCTTTTTTGTATTGTCTTGATCTCTAAAGCATACTTCGATTGAAGACTCCATATTCTCAGAGGATTGATAAGCCCTGTATCCTTCTGGTTATATTAACTTACTTGAAGGCAATGGATTCACTTTTCATGAAGGAAAATTTATGAAATGAAGCTTAGGAAAAGTAATTGGAAATACTGATCAATGGCATTTCAGTGTGAACTCCAGTGACTGTTCTCTGTGGAAGCGGTAGAAAAGATTTTTTAAACCAATAAAACACACTAGAAATGGTCCAGAGGGCAAACAACAAATAGTCAAAATTTATATTCAAGAAAATTCATTAGGAAAAGTGAAAACCTGGTATTTAAATGCTCTCTCCCTCTCCCTTTCTCTCCTTCCTTTACACAAAGCTGGAGCAGAGAACATAGATGAACTCCCTTCCCCAAACCAGAGACTTTTTTTCCTTGTAGGAATACATCAATGCCCCACTCGTAAATTGAAATTCTGTCTTCCTGGTGCAGTTTCAGATGCCAGACCCAGATAACCCTTGCCCCAAGTCATTAAATATTTACATACCATGTGAAAACCTCAGGTTGCTGCCTGCTTTTGCTAAATGCTCAGCTCCTAGAAAGGGGGAGGGGGAGTGTTTCACTCTGAAGTCTGACATTCCAGAGCCCTGGCTCACAAAGTTTGCCTAGGGTAGAGGAGAAACAAGTGGTAAAAGATTCTAATCACTTCCCAAAGGACATGACTATTTGCAACAAACCTAAAAGTGATCTTAAGGACAGTGGAAGCATGTGTGGTAGCCTACATGATAGTTAGGCACTATGGTCGAGGACTGGCCTACAATAGAGACAGCTTGTCTCAAAATAGACTGAAGAAAAACAAGTGAATGCATTTGTAGGAGGGGGCCCTGGAAGGCAGGGAATAAGGCAGTTTTGATTGGATTCATTTGTAGAGTAATTTATTCTTGTAATAAATGGATTGTAACCAGAGAATGTAACCAGAAAAAGAGGAAGGATCCTCATACCAAACCTCTAATTTGCTGGTGTGATTGTGGCCCTACTTCAGGCTGAGCTTCATTCAGGAGCAAAGTGAGATTCTTAACAGCTTGGAGGGAAAATAGACTTTAATGAAATAATCCACCCAGACCAGGTGTGGTGGTGCATGCCATTAATCCTAGCATTAGGCTGAAACCAGTTGGTTTCTGAGTTCCAGACCAGCCAGTTCTGCATAGTGTGACCCTTCTCAAAAAAAAAAAAAAAAAAAAAAACAGCAAAAATCATCTAGCTAGTTACTGAATACATAACAAAATGATACCAAGCCTCAAAGCTGAAGACATACCTTGCTGAATATAATCTAGCAGCCCAGTTTCCAACAAAGTATTTAGACTTTATGAAGGTGCAAACAAATATGGAAGAGTGAAATTAATCCATATAAATAACTTCAAATGTGAGTAGACCGAACAATCAATAAACAAATTTTAACAGTCTTATAAAACATTCCGATTATATGCTTTGTGGATGAGATACATTTTAAATTAAAAGAGAGAAATAAGTGAAAAGTGAAAGGACAGAAAGACAGTGCATACAACCATAGGCAAAATAAGTGAAATAAGCAAAAATATGCTTCAAGTTCATAACTATTATTAAATATCTCTAAAATTGTCAATATATATGTATATGTGAAAAAATTTCCAACACAAATTAGAAAATGTAAAGGCTCAAAGCAGAAGGAAGGCAGGAACAGTAAATAGGAGATCTAAAATGAAATGAAGACTACAAAACTAGTAAAAATATTATTGAAATGAAAAACCAGCTCTGTGCAAATAGCAACAAGATTGAGCCAACTTTAGCTATGTCTGTGGGAAAAATAGGAGAAACTCAGAACATTAAAATCATGAATGTAAAATAAAATATCATACCTATATCATGGAAATCTAAAGGACTATTAGATAATACTAGGAATAGACTGGGTAGTTTAAGCAACTAAAATGAGGTTTCTCACAGTCTACAGAGTGGATGTCAAAGACAAAAACAAAAGAAAAAAAAAATGCCTGCTAGATTGCTTTCACCAAAGTCCTGTCTTGAAAGGGGAAGTGTCTGGAGGGAGAGAGACAAAGAGGCAGATATTTGATGTCTCTTATAAAGACATCAAGACTAGTCACAATTTTGATGTCATTTTAATTTAGCTTCTTAAAGGCTATATCTTTAAATATGGTTAGTTTGAAGAATAGAGGTTAGACTTTGTGTTTGAATTTATTTTGGTTTTTTTTATTTGTTTTTTTTTAATTTATA
>VZQC01001686.1:1324087-1364891 GCA_009823505.1 Rhizomys pruinosus
GTCATCGCCACAAGGTATTTCTTAATTTTCCCGGCGCCTATCTCTCCTGGTATCTGTAGCATCTTCAATTTACTTTCAAGAGACACAAGACTGTAATAAAGGACAAGCTAATCTCCCACATGCCTGCACTCCTATTATACACTGAACTTCATGTAGGGTTTGGGATTTCTGGAGTGAAGTGACCACATATGGGATATCACCTGGCAATCTGGATGGAGCAAGGCCCATTTTTCTTTTGAGAATAATTTTCTATCTTTCTTTAAATTTATAATTTTTTAAAAATAATGTTATTGTAAATTATTGAGTTTATTTAAAAATAAGTGTGAGAATGATTCGTGGGTCCCTATTGGAAGAGCAGCCAGCACTCTTAAAACTGCTAGGCACTCTCTCCAGCCCTGAGTAAGTTTTCTAAGTTCAATGGTTTTGTTCCTCACCTTGCAACTGCAATCTTATTTTTCATAGCTTAAAATGCCCAGTGTAGTCATTGGTATCCATGGATTCCAGTAGCAAAGATATATCCATGGACTACTGGGCAATTTAGTATTCCCTTCACTTTAGAATCTGCCTGTGGAGACATTCGGTTCAGTTGCTCCTGAAATTATCTTTCTTTATGAGAAATCACGCCTTTGCTTTTTTTTTTTCCTCCTCTAGACCCTCCTCACTTAGTTGGTACACTAGTTTTGCATCTGTGGATCCAACCTTAGTTTACATGAGTTTGGCTCAGCATATATGTTGCACTTCGGACATCTGTTGCTCTTTTCTAAGTGTTTCACGATGCAACTTTTACAGAAGGTATGAAGGCATCGTAATGGCAGTTGCTCTATTAAATACCTTTGCAAATAGAACAACAGATGTATGGAACCAGCTCAACGAGAGGAATAACTCGGTTGTTCCTAAATGGGGAAGGAGGAGGGGAGGGTGGAGGGGATGGAGGGGGCAGGGGAAGGGGGAGGGGGAGAGACAGGGGGAGGGGGAGGCAGAGAGGAGAAAGAGGCTTCAAGCAGGACACCTCTTCCTGAGGCTTGGGACACCTGGAGCCTGAGCTATCCAGAGTCTCCACCTTGCCCTCAGAGGAGCAGAAGTTCCCACCAGCGGGAGGTCCTAGGGCAACTGTGGGAGGTTCAGTCTGAAGCAGTACCGAAGAGGCCTCAGTTTCTACAGCTTTGGCAGCAAACATGGTGCCTGGTGGAGGTACTGAGCTATCCTCCTTGGTTGGGCAGATGGGCAGCTGGCAAGGATATAAACCAAGGAGACGAGGCAGAATCAGCAGGAGGAAGGAAGGTATAAGCAGAGTAAGGATAGTCCCAAAGTGAGTCCTGAGTGAAGTCCACAGACGAGGCCTTAGGCACGGGGAGACCAGAGTTGAGGAGAGTCTGGAGATGAGGTGAGTCCCAAGGGGAGGTGATTCAAGGCCTGAGGCGAGTCAGCTTGAGGTGAGTCTGGAGGCAATAACCTAGGCAAGGAAAGACCCAAGGTGAGGGAAGACCTGAGGTGAGTCTGAGGAGGAGGCTGGAGGTGGGTGGGTCGGGGGGTCCGGAGGCAATGACTGAAGCTAGGTGAGGTCCTACCTGAGGTGAGTGTCTAGTCGAGTCCCAAGGCAAGTCCTGAGGTGAGTCCTTAGGTGAATCCTGAGGCAAGTGTCAAGGCAAGTCTGGAGGCAAGTCCCTAGGTAAGGGGAGACCCAAGGCAAGCCCAAAGGGGTGAGTCCCAAAGTGAATCTCAAAGCTGGGGGAGTCCTGCAATGAGGCCAAGTGAGGCCAGGGGTGAGGGGACACTCCCAGCCCAAGGGGAGGTGAGGCCTGAGGCAACAAGAGACATGAGGCCTGAGGCAATGGGAAACACAAGGCCTGAGGCAAGACTTGAGGCAAGTACTGAGGTAACGGGGGGGGAGGGGCAGAGGTAAATGGAGTGTGGGGGCGGATGTCCTGAAGTGAGCCGGGTGGGGGATCCTGGGGGGGGGGGGGTGAGGTGAGGCAACACCCAAGGAGGCAGGTCCAAGGGAGACCCAGAGGGCAGAGTATCTCAAAGGGGGTGCTGGGGGTACCTGACCAGGATGATGGAATGTAAGCCCAAGGGGACCTTACCTGAGCTCCTGAGGTGATCCAGCAGACCCGAGGCGAGCCAGAGCAAAGTTGAGGTACGCTTGCCTAGGTGAGGCAAAACCCAAAGTGAGGCAAGACCCAAGGAGAATCTGGAGAAGGAGTAGGGGAGGGGAAGATTTTTCCAAGGCAAGGCCAGAAGGGGAGGAGTCCCAAGGTGGGTGGGCCAGAGATATCCCAAAGGGTGGTTGGGTGGGGGGGTTCTGAGGCAAGGCCTGAGGCCAGGGCCTACCCCAGGTGAGACCTAGTCAAGACTCAAGGTGAGAGCTAAGGCAAGGAAGCCCTGAGGCAAGGCCACAGGTGAGGCCAGACTCAAAGTGAAGCAAGACCCAAGGGGAGTCCTGAGAGGGAGTCCTGGGGTGGGGGGCAGTCCTGAGGCAAGGTGAGGCCCCAGGTGGAGGTGGAGTTTCCCCGAGGCAAGGCTGGAAGGGGTGGAGTTTTGAGGCGGGTGGGGTGGAGGTATTCTAAGGGGTGGTGGGGTTGGGGGTGGTCCTGAGGCCAGGGGAGATGGGAAGACCTACTGGAGGTGAGGCCTGAGGCAAGATCAAAGGCTAGTCCTGAGGTGAGAGCCCAGGCAGGGGCAGAGGTATCTCAAGGGAGGGTGGGGCAGAGGTATCCCGAGGTGGGGTGGGACTGGGGGAGTCCTGAGGTGAGGCCTGAGACCAGGAACATGGGAGAGGCTAGGCCCAAGGGGAGGTGAGGCCCAAGGAAGAGGAGACGAGAACACTACCCAAGGCGAAGCCTGAGGTGAGACCCAAGGGGAGTCCTGGGGTTGGAAGGAGAGGCCTGAGGCAAGTAGAGGCCCGAGGTGGGGGGTATTTTCCAGAGATAAGGTCGGAAGGAGAAGAGTCCCAAGGTGGTTGGGGTGGAGGTATCCCAAGGGGGGTGGCTGGGGTTCCTGAGGTGAGGCTCAAAGCCAGATGAGGCCCTACCTGATGAAGCCTGAGGCAAGACCCAAGAGGAGAGCTGAGGCAAGCCCTGAGGCAAGGCCCTAGGTGAGGCGAGACCCAAAGTGAGGAAGGACCAGAGGGGAGTCCTAGGAAAGACGCAAAGGCCATACTGAGGGGGAAGAGTCCCGAAGTGAGGCAAGGTAAGGCCGGAGGTGGGAGTAGAGGTATCCCGAGGCAGCAGCCTGGAGGGAAGGAGTCCTGAGGCTCAAGGCGTTTGAGACAGAGAGTAGAGGGTTGGGTGCGGCTGGGTGGAGGTATCCCAATGGGTGGTGGGACTGGGGGGTGCTGAGGAGTCCCAGGCAAGAGCTGAGGCAAGCCTGGAGCTCATGAAGCCTTAGGCGATGTGAGAACCAAAGTGAGGCAAGTCTGGAGGGGAGTCCCTGGTGAGATCCAAGAATAGTCCTGAGGCGGAGGAGTCCATAGGCAAGGTGAGTCCAGAGGGGGGTGGGGCTGAAATATCCCAAGGGGGTGGGGCTTGGGGGTCGTGAGGAGAGGCCTGAGGCCAGCTGATGTCCAAGGCCAGGTGAGGGGAGATATGAGGCCCACAAGAGGTGAATCCCAGGCAAGAGCTGAAGAGAGCCCCAAGGCAAGGCCCTAGGGGAGGCTAGACACAAAGTGAGGCAAGACCCAATTGGGAGTCCCAGGTGATGAAAGGCAAGACCTAAGGGGAGGGGAGAGTCCCCAGGCAAGCAAGAGGTGGGGGCAGAAGTATCCAGAGGAACGGCCAGGAAGGGGAGAAGTCCCTACGTCAGTGGAGCAGAGGTATCCCAAGAGGGGTGGGGGAGTTCCAGAGGCCAGGTGAGATGTGAGGCTTTACCCTAGGTAAGGCCTGAGGTGAGACTGAAGACAATTGCCAAGAGAAGTCTTAAGAGGGTGCCAAGACAAGAATGGAGGTATCCAATGGCAAGGCCAGAGGGGAAGAGTCTCAAGGCCCGAGGGTGGTGGTGTTGGAGAGACATGAGGCCCAGGGGGAGGGAAGGCCCAAGGCAAGGGGAGACTCAAGGCCTTACCTGAGGTGAGGACTGAGGTGAGACCTAAGGCGAGTCCCAGGCGAGAACTGAGCGAAGTCCTAAGGCAAAGCCCTCGGTGAGGCAAGAGCCAGTGGGAGTACCAGGCAATCCAAGGTGAGACCTGAGGAGTGGAGGAAGTCCCCAAGAAGGTCAAGCCAGAGGTAGAGGCAGAGGTAGCCCAGAGGCACAGCCCTGAAGGGGAAGGAATAAGTGGGAAGGTGGGGTGGGGTGGATAGTATATCCCAAGGGAGTGCTGGGCCCATTCCTGAGGCCAAGCAAAAGCCCTGAGGCAAGACTTAAGAGGATTCCCAAGTGGGAGTCCTGAGGGCGGGGGCAAAGGCAGGGCTGGAGGTATCCCGAGGCAAGGCCAGAAGGGGAGGAATCCCAAGGCCCAAGGGGAGGGAAGGCCCATGGCAAGGGGAGACGCGAGGCAGGCCTTACCTGAGGTGAGACCCAAGGCAAGTCCCAGGCAAGAGCTGAAGAAGCCCCAAGGCAAGGCCCTAGGTTAGGCTAAACCAATGAAGTATCAATGGCAGTCCAAGGTGAGAAGGACCTGAATGGGAGGGAGAAGTCCCAGGCACAAGAGGTGGGGGAGAAGTATCCAGAGGAAGGCCAGGAAGGGGGAGAGTCCCTGAGTGGTGTGAGCAGAGGTATCCCAAGGGGGGTATAGGGGTATTACTGAGTTGGGGGGCAAGGCAGAGTTGGAAGTATCCTGAGGCAAGGCCAGAGGGGAAGAGTCTCAAGGTTCAAGGAGGATTGGGGTGGGGGAGACAGGAGGCCCAAGGGAAGCAATGCCCAAGTTGAAGTAAAACCTTACTGGAGGTGAGGCCAGAGGCATGAGAGTGAAGATGATTCCCAAAGGAGAGTCCTGACTGGAGGCCAAGGAAAGGGTGGAGGTATCCCGAGGTGAGGCAAGGCAAGGGTGGAGGTATCCAGAGGCAAGGCTAGAATGGAAGGAGTCTGGAGGTCCAAGGGGAGGGAAGGTGCAGGGCAAGGGGAGACATGAGGCCTTACCTGAGTTGAGGCCTGAGGCAAGACCCAAGGCAAGGCCCTAGGTGAGGTGAGACCCAATGTGAGTTTCAGAGGAACAGCCAAGGCGAGACCTGAGGGGTGGGAGAAATCTCCAGGCAAGTCGGGAGACCTGAGGGGTGGGAGAAATCGCCAGGCAAGTCGGGCGAGGTGGAGGCGGAAGTATCCAGAGACACAGCCAGGAAGGGGAGGAGTCCTGAGGCGGATGCAGCCAGGAAGGGGGTGTCCCAAGGTGGGTGGGGTGGAGATATCCTGGTGGGGGTGTAGGGTGGTGGTCCCAAGGGAGAATAGGGGTATTTCTGAAGCAGGGCTTTACCCGAGGCTAGGCCAAGGCAGGGGTGCAGGTATCCCGAGAGGCAAGGACAGAGGGGAGGAGTCTTGGATCCGGTGGGATGGGGGAGGCGGGAGGCTCCCGAGGCAAGGCCAGAGCAGAGAAATATCCAGGCCTGAGGGGTGTGGGGTTGGGGAGATTCGAGGTCTATGCTTACCGGAGTTGAAGCCTGAGTGGAGACTCAAGGCAAGGACCTAGGTAGGTCGAAAACCCCAATGTGGACTAACAAGCAACCAAACGTCGAGACCGTGAAGGTTGGGGAGAATCGTCAGGCAAGTCGGTCCGAGGTGGAGGCGGAAGTATCCGGAGACACAGCCAGGAAGGTGAGGAGTCCTCTTCTGGAATGCAGTCAGGAAAGGGGGTGTCTCAAGGGGGGTGGGGTGGAGATATCCTGGTGTAGGGTGTAGGGTGGCCTGGTCCCAAGGGAGAATAGGGGTATTTCTGAAGCAGGGCTTTACCCGAGGCTAGGCCAAGGCAGGGGTGCAGGTATCCCTAGACGCAAGGCCAGAGGGGCGGAGTCTTGGATCCGGCGGGATGGGGGCTGGGGGCGGGAGGCTCCCAGAGGCAAGTGCCAGAGCGGAGGAATATCCAGGCCTGAGGGGTGTGGGGCTGGGGAGATTCGAGGTCTATGCTTACCGGTGGTGAAGGCTGAGTCGAGACTCTAGGCAAGCCCTAGGTGAGGTGAGACCCAATGGGAAAGTCCAGATGAACCAGGCAAGACCTGAGGGTGGGAGAAATCTCAGGCAAGTCGGCCGAGGTGGAGGCGGAAGTATCCAGAGACACAGCCAGGAAGGGAGTAGTCACCGAGGTTGAGCAGCAGGAAGGGTGTCTCAGGTGGGTGGGAGATATCCTGGTGGGGGTGTAGGGTGGTCGGTCCCAAGGGAGAATAGGGGTATTTCTGAAGCAAGGCTTTACCCGAGGCTAGGCCAAGGCAGGGGTGCAGGTATCCCTAGACGCAAGGCCAGAGGGGCGGAGTCTTGGATCCGGCGGGATGGGGGGGGGGCGGGAGGCTCCCGAGGCAAGGCCAGAGCGGAGGAATATCCAGGCCTGAGGGGTGTGGGGCTGGGGAGATTCGAGGTCTATGCTTACCGGTGTGAAGCGCTGCAGTGCGAGACTCAAGGCAAGGCCCTAGGTGAGGCTGAACCCAGTGGGATATCAGACGAATCCATAGCGGAAGACTGAAGGTTGTTGGGGGAGAAGGATCGTCCAGGCAAGTCGGCCGCGAGGTGGAGGCGGAAGTATCCAGAGACACAGCCAGGAAGGGGAGGAGTCCCGAGGTGGATGCAGTCAGGAAGGGGGTGTCTCAAGGTGGGTGGGGTGGAGATATCCTGGTGGGGGTGTAGGGTGGCGGTCCCAAGGGAGAATAGGGGTATTTCTGAAGCAAGGCTTTACCCGAGGCTAGGCCAAGGCAGGGGTGCAGGTATCCCTAGACGCAAGGCCAGAGGGGCGGAGTCTTGGATCCGGCGGGATGGGGCGGGGGGGGGGGGGGCCCGGGAGGCCCCTCCAGAGGCAGGCCAGAGCGAGGAATATCAGGCCTGAGGGGTGGTGGGGCTGGGGAGATTCGAGGTCTATGCTTACAGGTGGTGATAATGGTTGTGACAACTTGGCAGTGCCACCGGCACGGAGCAGGCAGCACTCACCAGGCCTTGTTCCAATACAGTGGGGAAGGGAAAGCATACCATCACTGCAGAGAAGTCCTTTTAAAAGCTTGGCTTAGTCTGTGGCAAAAGGGATGTCCAGAAAGTGGAGTACTCTAGATCTAGCCACGAAATCAGGATTCAGACCAGCATTGAGGGAGATTCCCAGTTTTCCAGTTCTGAAATTTAGGGTGTGGATCCAAAGCAATACCAGCAAAAACAAGAAAGGCTTTAGCTGCCACAGAGCAAGTCCGCAGCAGGAAACACCACTGCAGCTGCAGCCTTTGCATTGCTGCTAAGCCTAGAGAGAACTAGGCATGTTGTCCCAATAAGAGGTCAAGCCACCTTGCTTCCTATCCCTGTTGTTCTACAGTGGATATCCTGGTGCTATTTAGTTATTCTGATTCCAGTCAGTCAGGACAGCTTGTTATTTGAGACAGTTTGCTATACTCACAGTGGTCAAGAAGGAAGACCCTACTACATCATGCGAGAACAAAAGAGGAGGTGCTCTCATTGACCAGATGGACAGAGAAGGAGGGAAAATGTGGGCAAGAGCTTTATTGCAGTCTCTAGAGAAGCACTTGTTCATCTTTTGTCTTCTTTATGACATCCATTCTTACTAGAATGAGAAAGACTGGGCTTTTTTTCATATATCTGTTGGTCATTTGCACATCTTGATAAATGCAATTTAAGTCTGCTGCTGGCTTCTCCAAATCTGGTCCATGAAGTATGTCCTGTCTTTAGCAGGAGGGTCTTACCTTCAGGTTCTGGGAGGTAATTTAGGGCTATGGCAATGGCCTGTGTAATTTTGGGAGTCTCTTGGGCTACCCTGGTCAATGACTCAAAGGAAGGTTTCTCCTGTCTGGTATTGTTTAATTATTCTTTTATTGTGAAGTAGTATCTTGCTAATGTTAATGAAAGAAACAGCTTTCTCCTCAAAGTTTATAAAAAATTTTATTCTGCAGCCAAATATGAGTTGACCATAGACCCATAAACATATTGGATTTCAAATACATGTTCCAAGTTGCCAGCAGTTTCATTAGTTTTTATAATAATAGAAAAACAAAAAAGAACATCTATCCAACCAAAAAATCCTCTGCATGTATTATCATACTTTTTAATCAGACTCATTTTAAGTTTTACTTCATATCTGCAGTAATTTCTATTTCATGAATGATTTTATTTTATATTTGGATCAAATAATCCATTATCTCTTAATTCTAGCCTCTCTTTTGTCCAGTTTGTTTCCATACCTATACCCTCATACAGAGTGGTTGCTTTAATATTTAAGAAAGATTAGTCTTCAATATCTAAATTGTTATAGCTTATTTGTGGGTAGTAGCTTGAACTTACCTGTCATCTTGGTAGTGTACCAGAGTTTTGTTTGGGGTGATATATGAACAGTTACATAACAGAGGAAAAAAGGAAACAATATAGTATTCCTTTAAATTGCCTTTTAACAAAATTGTCATTTTATATGTACCAAATTTTATTAATGACAGGGGTAGAAAAAAGAGGACAGATGCATGAGAATTCAGCATTGTGTAGGTTTTGTGAGTATAACCAAATCATATCCTTCATTTCAAAGTCACAGAAGGAAATGTAACACCACGAATATTATTATTATTAGAGAATAATGTCTTGTAAATTTTAATAAGAAGAGTTAACCCAAATTGTGTCTCTAACAACAGTAAATAGACTTAAAGTTACTTTCAGTTTGTTATGCTGTGGTTTCTTCTCAGGAACTTTCCTTCAAAATAAGTTGGACTTGAACTATCCTGTCTTAGGCTCCAGAGCAGCTTGGAGACTACAATGCGCTGTCTGTCAGGTCCCCAGTACTGGGTGCTTTTTAATGCTCTTGTTGAAATTAGTTGGCGGTAGAATGGTGTGGTTTTTATTTCTTAACTCTTCCATCCCAATTCTATGCCAATATTTTTTTTGCTTTTTTAGAAAGTTTATTATTGTTATTAAACTATTTCCATACGCAATACATTTCTCAATCGAATTTAGAGTCACTTCCCTTTCCATGCCCTGAGTCTTTCCAGAGGGTTTTTTGTTCAAAGCAGAGGCTTATTGTTTTGGGGAGAACTTCACTATTTCAGTCTTTTCTTTTCCCGTTCTTTTGTTGTTGTTCTCTCCAACTTGTATTGCTTCAATGTGGACTACCATTGTTAGACTACCCAGGCTGTGTAATGGAGGCCAGTGCAGGGGGATGAGGACAGGGTGCTTGCCTCATTTGGGTGACCATGGGAGTGAGGGACCCCAGTATGGAGCACAAGGGCAAGATTGATGGTTGTTTGGGCTTGCCAGGGAGGAGCCTTCAAATACTTCCTTAAGGAAAATGTAACATCTTTTAGCAAAAAAAAAAAAAAAAAAAAAGAAAATACTCCAACTTATGTGATATATATATCCAATATATATACATATATACACATACATATATGTGTATATATGTGTATATATATTTTTTGAAGCTATGCCAATATTTTTATGACAAGCTGTTTACTAAAGTTTAGTAATACATTTTGAAGCCAGGTATTCCCTCTCCTGGAATTGTTCCCTGGTCATTTCTTCTCTGATCTGTCCTGGGCTCATCCCAGAACCTTCCTCTTCCCCTTCCCCATCTCCTCTTGAGTCTCAATGTGCGGCCAGCTGAAATGCTCCCCCAGCTGAAATGCTCGCCCAGAAACAGATGGCTCACTTTTGTAACTTGGAGGAAGTGACAGCTGGCGCCCAATGTGGGGCTACAAGATGAGCTCTCCCTTTCCTGGGAAGACTGGGGTAATGGGCAGCTATGCTCTTTGTCCTTCTGAATCCCAAGTAGGGCACACTTTTTTTTCTAATCTTCTAATTTCGGTCAGTGGGGTCGGGAGAGGTTCAGCACAGTAGGATTTCCTGAAGGAAGCCTTCAGCCAACATGGAAGAGTTGCTTCTGCCAGAGGGTGTCAATTACTTTCCTACTGTGCTGAACCTCTCTCAATGGGGCAGACCTAAATTAGAAGATTAGAAAAAAAAAAAGAGTGTTCTACTCAAGATTCGGAAGGACAAAAGGCATAGCTGTCCATTACCCTAGTCTGCCCAGGAAAGAGAAGAGCTCAACTTCTTCCTTTTAGTCCCCCAGGGTCCTTTTCTCTGTAGTCTCATGTGGGACCCCAGCTGTCACTTCTTCTGAGTTCCATAGGTGATCCATCCATTTCTCTGCATGCTTTTAGGCTGGCCACATGCCAATCAAGTGGAGACGGGGATGGGGAGGAGGAAGGTTCTGGGATGAGTCTGAGACAGATCAGAGAAGAAATGACCCTGGAGCAATGCCAGGAGAGGGAATAACTTGTTTATTAGCAGGAGTTGGGCATCCTATATACCAACATTTGGTGGGCTTCTGGGCCGAGAATGGGGATGAGGAAGTGCATGGAAATTCACAGTGTCTTTCTACAGAAGGTGCAAACCTGGTTTGCAAAATCAAGATGTGCTTTTAGATAAGGCAGGAATATGATGGCTTTTTGCCTGAATCTTCAAAGCAGGGCTGCAGGGCTGCAGGGCTTGGTTTGTCAATCTGTCAAACTAAGACCCCTGGCCTTGCTGGTAATCAGGGTAAGAAGCCTAGCCACCCTTAATACTCCACCAAATGAAATATCAGTCCCACATGTCCCATTGTTCTATGCCACTATTTTTATGCCAAGCTGTCTACTACAGTTTAGTAATATATTTTGAAGCCAGGTATTTTAATGTCTGTCACTTTGTTCTTTTTCTTCAAGTTTTGATTTTTTCATTACATTTTTAAAATCTAGATTGCATCTGTAGGTCATTTAGTAGTGAGGACATTTTAATGAACATGCAATATTTTTCATTTTTGTGTGCTTTTTAAAAACTTTTACCAAATGCTTTATAGTTTCCATTATAGACATTTTTCACCTCTGATTGAATTTATTCTTAGATCCTTTACACAAGTACTATGCATGAACTGTGCACATGAATTCCATTTTAGGTAACTTCCTCTTACACTATAACTTGATTAATTTTTTCATGATTTACTTAGCTTATAACTTTGATGAATTGGTTTAACATTTCCAAAAGATTTTTATTTCATGTTTTTAAAATAGAATCTCCCAGTATAGTTCAGGCTGCCCTCAAAATCATGATTCTGTTGTGTCAGCATTTGGGTGATAGTGAGTGACTGCTGGGTTTACAGATGTGTGCCACCAATCCTAGCATCCACTAACTTTCTTATGTGACCTTTAGGATCTTCTATATACAGAATCATATCCTCTGCCAACATTAGTGCTTTGACATCCCCATTCCTAATCATAATGTCCTTTCTTTCTCTTGAATGGTTACATTGGTCTAGAGTTCCACTGCCATGTTGAATAAGACTAATGCTAGTGCTCATCATTTTCATGCTCCAGATCTTAGGCAGAAAGCCTCCACCTCTTCCCCATTCAGGAATAGCCTTTCTTATTTACAAGTATATTCCTTCTTTTCTAATTTTTAAAATAGTTTATTTTATTTATTTATTTATTTATTTATTTATTTATTTATTTTTGGTCTTTTCAAGACAGGGTCCCCCTGTAGCCCCCCAGCTGTCTGGGAACACACTTTGTAGACAGGCTGGCCCTTGAACTCACAGAGATCGCTGGCCTAGACCTCTGCCTCGAGTGCTGAGATTAAAAGGTATATACCACCAGACGCTGATTTTTCTTTTTTGTTCTTTTTCAGACAGGGTCTCCCTGTAGCCTTAGCTAGCTCAGAACTCACAATGTAGACCAGGCTGGCCTTGAACTCACAGAGATCCACCTGCTTCTGCCTCCTAAGTGCTGGATTAAAGGTATGCACCACCATCTGCATGTATATAAGGACACCTGTGTCCTGCAATGCCTGTAGAGGTCAGAAGAGGGCAGTGGATCCCCTGGAACTGGAGTTATGAATGGTTGTTAGTCTGCATGTGAGGCTCCTGAGTGCTGGGAACTAAACCTGGTTCCTCTGCAAGAGCAACCAGTGCTGTTTACCACTAACCATCGGAGCCGCTCTCCAGTAACCTCTTCTGTAGTGCTAATATTCTTCTTCCATTGTTTCATGAAATGGACCTTCTCTCAGACAACGTGTGAGAATGAATCATGCATGTTAATTTTCCCATCAATTCGGTAATTGGTGAAAGTGTATAAAAATAGGAAGAGATCAGGTAAAAGGGTGTTAGAGTAATTCAATAATGATGCAAATATGAGCCAGAAAAAGAGGGGGAAGATGACTATGTGACTACCCGCGGTTGTAAGTGACAAAGTGATGTATAGGGTATATTACACCGTAAAAATCTGATCTCATTAACACTATCATTTTAATAAAAGAATAGTTTTAAAAATTATAATTAGTATTTATAGCAATAATATGATTGATTTATTTATTTATTTAGTTTATATTGTTTGGAGACAGGGTCTCCCTAAGCCCCAGCTGGCCTGGAGCTCACTCTGAGACAGGCTGGCGTTGAACTCTCAGAGATCTGCCTGCCTCCTGCCTCCGAGTGTTTTGGGATCAAAGGTATGCGCCACCATGCCCAGCTTAAAGGCAGTTCTTAGTTGCCAAGTGGGTGCTGGGAATCGAACCTGGTTCCTCTGCAGGAGCAGTCGGTGTTCTTAACTGCTGAGCCATCTCTCCAGCCCCTCATTTCTTTATTTAAATTTTGAGACAGGGTGCTACTATATTGCCTAGATTGGTCTTAAACTCATGATCCCTCTGCTTCAGTCTTTCCTATAAGGTGGAATTCCAGGCATGTCCCACAACACTTGCCTCAAGTAATCTTTTTAATATATTAATGAATTCAGTTTGCTAGTATTTTCTCTAAAATTTGTATATCTACATAATTTTTCAGAGTATCAATTTATAACTTGCTTTTTGCTGTATCTTTGTCTCCTTTGGGTGATTTATGCCTCATAGAATGTTTTGAGAAGAGGGCTGGGGGCATGGCTCAGCAGGTAAAGTGCTTGCTGTGAGAGCATGAGGACCTGAGTTTTGATCCCCAGGACTTGCATGAAAAAGTCAGATGAAGTAGCACGGGTATGGAATCTTGGTGCTGCTATGCCAAAAATGAGACTGGGAGACAGAAGGTTACCCAGAAGCACATGGTAGCTAGCCTGATGTATGCAGCAGTAAACAACAAGCAGGCCTTGCCTCAAACAAGATGGAAGATGAAGACCAACACTAACCTCTACATTTGTGCCACAGCATACAGACACTCGCTCTAGTCACACACACAACCATGCACACACACACTATTAAAATAGAATGCATTGAAAACAATTACTTTGAATTTTTGGAGTAAGTTCAAATAAGTTTCTGACTGTGTTTGTTCATGCCTACAATCCCACCCAGCACTTGTTGGCAAGATGGTTGCCAATAAGTGCGATGTTAGTCAGAGATACATTGTGAGTTCTAGGGCAGCATAGGCTAAGGGGAGATCGCCTTCACACACACACACACACACACACACACACACACACACACACACACATCAAAATAAACCTAACTAGACAAATGAAATAAGTTGATGTTAGGTCTTCTTTAAATGTTTATTCCACCTGGAGTAGAATAAGTCTGTATTTCTAGTAATTGGGAAGTGGTGGCAGGAATATCAGGAATTCAGTGTCATCCTTGGCTACATAGCCTACATGGAAACCATGTCTAAAACCAAACCAAACCAAACAAAACAAGAACTAAAGTTTAAAAAGATAACTTCTTTTTGAGCAGTGAGGCCATCTGTTCCAGGTGTTTTATTTCTGGGAGGCTATTTATTTCAGTTATAACCTTTGTACTCAGTACTGAGGTCTTCCAGTTTTCTATCTGCTCATTATTCTGTATTGCTAATGTATATATATATATGTATGAATTTGTTGTTTTATGCTATCAAATTGTTTGGCATATAGTTGTCTATTATAATATCTTTATGTTTTTCTGGTTTCAATCTCCTTTCATCTGGTATGTTTTTATTTGAGCATTCTCTCTATTTTTCTCATTTAGTTTAGCTCTTGGTTTGTTAATTTTGTATATCTTTTAAAAATCAAATATTGGTTTATTGATCTTTCATATTTTTTCTCTTATTTATTTTTTTTTTTTTTTTTTTTTTTTTTTTTTTTTTTTTTTTTTTTTTTTTGTTTCTGTGTTTGTTTTGTTTTCTACTTCCTTGACATGTAGCAATAGTATTACCTCAACTTAAATAATTTCAGCTTAAAGAACTGTTTAAAGCTGGATTGTGGTGGCACCCCCCCTGTAATGTGAGGTAGAGGCAGGAAGATCAAGAGTTCAAAGCCCTNCAGCTTGTGCTACATGAAACCGTCTCAAGCATAAATAGAGAGAGAGAGAGAGAGAGAGAGAGAGAGAGAGAGAGAGAGAGCAGCAACATGACTCAACATATAAAGGGATTTGCCAAGAAGTCTGAGAACTTGAGGTAGATTCCCAGAACCCACATGGTAGAAGAAGAGAACTGATACGCATATGTTTTTTTCTTTGATCTCCACATGCAAACCAAGGCATACACATTACACACACAAGCAAAGAAATTAAATCTTTCCTTGAGGTTTTAATTGTTCTGTGTTATCTTCCAGGTCTGATATTCTTTGTTCTGCTTCCTCTATTCTGCTTCTGAGACTTTTTCCATTCCTTTCCTCTTGATTGGATGAGTGTTTGATTTCCTTTTTCATTTCCTCTTCTGATTTCATTAGTATTTCTACTTCTTTTTTGGAGCTTCTCAATCTCTTCCTGTAGCTCTTTGCTTCGCTGGTTGATTTCCTTATCTTTTTCAGCATGGGATCTCTTCAGTATTTCTACTTCCTTACAGAGTTTGTCATTCTCTCTCTCTAGGTCCTTCTTTAGTTCTTCATTCTCTTTTCTTAGTTCTTTGATTTGCTCTATATAATCCTGTAGTTCTTTAAATATGTTCTCAATTGTGTTTCAGATATCTGTGTCCTGGGCCATCCCCAGAGGGATCCCACTGTAGGAATCTTCCATAGCGTTGGTAGAGCTTGGTGTAGGATTATCCTGCCCCTTTCCCGTGTTGTCTCTTCTTCTTCTTCCAGGCATATGGGCTTCTCCTTGCCTATATTCCACTGTGAGCCCTGCCTCTTCACTGTGTTGAAGGCTTGCTTTGCTTGCCTCCTTCAGATGCCTTCATAGTTGGTGGGGGATTGGGGCTGCTCTTTAGCCCAAGCCCCGGTACCTGCGCTTCAGCTGGTCTCAGGAAATCTCAGATCTCAAGACTCACAAATCCCTACCTTTTATACCAGCTGGGAAGATAACTCCACCCCCACAGCCACAAAAGCCAATTAAGCCAAAGACAACTGGATTAATGGATTAACTAGATTAAGTCAATCAACAATCAGCCTTACTGAAGCACCCCGCTCCTACTTACCTACCTGCACTTGCTTCAGCTGGTCTCCGGAGATCTCAGATCTCAAGACTCACACAACCCTACCTTTTATTCCAGCTGGGAGTATAGCTCCACCCCCACATCCACAAAAGCCAATTAAGCCAAAGACAACTGGATTAACTGATTCACTAGATTAAGTCAATCAACAATCAGCCTTGCTAAAGCACCCAGTCCCTACCTACCTTCCTGTAATTCAGCTGGTCTCAGGAGAATTCTGTGTTTGAATTTAAAGTAAAACAAAGTTCAGTCATCTAAAATAAGCAGTAGTCAGTTGAATTAAATAACATTCATGGAGGACAAGTTCATAGGATATCACAAACTGCCCAAACTAAAAATAGAGAAATAGGATAGACTTAGTCAAGTAAAAAGACTCATTTAGCACTTTAAAATTTTTTCCAAAAGCAAAATCTCACTCCTATATGTCATCTCTGGTAAACTCTACCAAATATTTAAAGAAAAATTAACAATCATCTTTCACAAACTATTGCAGAAAACAAAAATATTTCAACTTATTCTATGAAACCTTTATTACACTGATATCAAATCTGATAAAGACAAAGCTACAGACCACTAATCTTTTAAGTGTAGACACAAATAACCCGAAGTACTATCAAACCAAATTTAATAAGTTAATAAGCTATGTAAGATTGAGCCTCCAAGTGAAATGGTGGAACAGGTTGTCCTTGAACAATGGAGACGTTCTTAGCTAAAGTGTTCACTCAAATGCTAGGGTTCTCAACCTTTGTCGTCACCCAAAACTGAGCCACTTAGTTAGTGGTTCTGGGTCCTTTGTCTCCTGAACTTGAACAGTGAATTTCATTGACAAGGAAGGGTGACTTTTAAAAGGATTTTTTTGGTCTTTTTGAGACAGGTCTCCCTTTAGCCCAACGGGCCTGGAGCTTGCTATGTAGACCAGGCTGGCCTTGAACTCACAGAGATCTGCCTGCCTCTGCCTCCCAAGTGCTGGGATTACAAGCATCCTCCACCAGTTATACAGTGAAAGCTTAAAGAAGAGGGATTAGTTGTACAGAAAAAGGAAGAAAGCTAGTGTATAGTAAGAGGTACCAAGAAGGTCTACTGAGGGGTTTTGTCTAGGGGTTAAGGTTTTTTCATAAGAAAGCATACTGATCTTTCAAATGACTAGGTTGAGTTAAAGCCAGGTAAGCTAGTTGGTCCAGCTGGTTTAATCCTATATCCCCACAAGGTATCCATGTGCTTTTCCACTTTGGGGATTGAACTGAGATCCTGGTGTACCATCTGTATTAGTTTGTTTTCTATTGCTCTGATAAAACACCATGACCAAATCAAGTGATAGAAGGGAGTTTATGGGCTGAAGAGATGGCTCAGTGGTTAAGAGCACTGGTTGTTCTTACAGAGGACCTGGGTTCAAATCCCAGCACCCACATGACAGCTAACAACTGTCTGTAACTCAATTTCCAGGGGATCTAACACCCTCTTCTGTCCTCTTCAGGTATTGCACAATACACATGAAATAAAAATAAATAAAAGAAAAAATGTTTAAGAAAAAAAGAAGGGAGTTTATTTGGCTTGTGATCCCAAAGGGATTAGAGTCCGTAAAAAATGGTGGAGGAAGCATGTTGGCCGAGATGGCCAGAGCAGAAACCAGAGCAATCCCATCTTTTTTTAAAAATTTTTTAATAAGTAATAAGTAATGAATATAAGCATACTTCATGTAAAACCAATTTGCAAGCAGCTATGCCCAATCATATACAGCCCAAGGCCCCCATTGTCCAGTTGGAGGGGCTTGTATGTACAATCATGTTGATCAAATAAGAGTCCAGTCTATACAATCCCATCTTTAAGCACGCATGAGAAGCATAAAGAGACTGGAAATCTGGCAAGGTTGAAGAACTCTCAGAGTCTGCCCCAGTGACATGCTTCCTCCAGCAAGGCCACACCTCCTAAAACCAACATGTAACAAGATGTCCAAATACTTAGAGCCTATGAAGGGCATTATCATTCAAACCACCACATTCCACTCCTTGGTCCCCATAGGCACATGACCATACAAAATGCAACATGCATTTAGTCCAACTTCAAAAGTCCCTGTAGTCCTTACCAATCTCAACCACATTCAAAAGTCCAGAGACCAAAGTCTCTTCTGAGACCCAAGGAAATCACTTTTTAATTTCAAATTTTGGACTAGGAAAGAAGTTAAATGTTGTAAGCAGAATGTAAAAGGCTGTCCTAGTAGGAGCCTGAAAGAACTGTTGAGAGCAAAGTAAAAATAGTTCTAGAGGGAACTAAAGACTTAAACACTATCTGGCTGCTGTCAGATGGCTCACCCTCTCCATCTCTACTGCATGCAAGATATACCACTCTCTTGGCCTGGTACTGTTCACTGTACGCAACTCTCCTTGGCAGATGCCTCATGGCTTTAGCATCTTATGGTCTCCACTCTTTTTTTTTTATTAATTTTATTTATTTCTGTATGTGTATGAATGTACTGTCTGCATGCAAGTTTGTGCACCCGTGTCGTGCAATGCCGCGGAGGTCAGAAGACGGTCTCAGATTCCCCTGGAACTGGAATTCTCCTGGAATTGGAGTTTCAGACAGTTCTCGGCCACCATGTGGGTGCTGGGGATCGAACCCGGGTCCTCTGTAAGAGCGGTCAGTGCTCTTAACCGCTAGGCCATCTCTCCAGCCCAGGTCTCCACTCTTAATCAGGCTTCACCTTCACAGCTTCACCCAATGGCCTGTCGGGGGTTTCTTTATGCAGGGATGCCTCTGCATACTCTCTGACCTCAATGAAGGAGGAACTAATGGTCCCTTCACTCTTGCATCTCTCATGGCTCTAAAGCCAGCACCAGTATGATTGACACTGTCAAGTTCAGCTGCCAGCCTCGGGTGGACCCTGGCCTGCTTCATGCACATTAGTGGCTTTTCTATGCTGTGGTCTTCTAGAAGTGGAAAACCCATCAGGCATTTTCCTTTCACAAGTTGGAACCTTAGCTGGGTGTGATCTTGCCTTGAAGGTACTCTTTCATTGTTTAAGTGCAAATCTCTAGGCCTCTCCTTAATGGCTCTAATCTCTTTGTCAAAGACAGCCTCTCCCTTCAGCCTATGCTTAGCTCTAACACTAATCTTTGTAGTTCTCTTTTTCAATGCAAACTGTGTATTCTGTATTTCTTTCTGCCTCATTGATCTTTTTCATTGTTAATTTCCATAATATTCACCTTTAATAGCCACACCACTGATTCATCGTTAGACTCTCCTGAAATTTCCTCAGCCAAGGAAATGATTCCATTACTTTTCAACTCAGCCTCAGGCAAGCTCTTATGCTGAGGGTAGACAGCAGCCAGCTGGTTTGCCAAAACATCCCAGTTCCTGTTTAAGTCTTTAGAGCCCCCTGGAACTACTTTTACTTTGCTTCCACCACTTCTTTCAGGTTCCTAGGACAGCCTGTTACATTCTGCTTACAGCATTTAACCACTTTCCTAGTCCAAACTGCCAAAGTCTCCCACATTACTCCTCAAACCCACATGGTCAGGTTTTTCATAAAAGAGCACTCTCTGGTACTAACTTCTATCTTAGTTATTTTTCTGTTTCTGTGATAAAACACCATGATCAAAGCAAGTGATAGAAGGAAGATTTATTTGGCTTATGATTCCAGAGGAGTTAGCGTCCATAATGGCAGGGGAGGCAATGCTGTGGATGTGGCAAGAGCAGAAAGCTGAGTGATCCCATCTTTAAGCAGGCATAGGAAGCAGAGACATTGGAAATCTGGAAAGGCTTAAGTACTCTCAAAGCCTTCCAGTGACATGCTTCCTTCAGCGAGTCCAGATTTTCTAAAACCTCTGCAAACAGAGCCACCAACTGGGGACAAAATGCTCGAATGCTTGGAGCCTATTGGGGACATTCTCATTCAAACTGCAATAACATCTAAGGACCAATGAAGTATCTGTTCATGAATATCTTCCAGGCAGTTGTGCTCATTAGATTGCTAGACTCAAGAAGAAGGAAAAAATTAAAGATGGGAACCCATGCTGCTAGCCAATTTAGTTCTAGCTTCTGGTGAGGACAGAACTAGAGACAGAACTAAGGACAGTACTCGCCATAGCAGAACACAGAGAAGAACTGCTAGTTATGGAGGTCTTCACCTCCATTCTGTTCTCATCAAAAATCAGCATAATATAAATAGAACAAGTGAAAACTACATGTTCATGCCATTAGATTCAGGAAAAGCATTTCACAAAATGCAATTCCATACACAACAAAAACAGCAAGATATGCTTAAAAGGGAACTTCCTCAAACTTATCGCTGGCACTTTTGAAAATCTCACTTAGTTGTGAAATTCAGAGTGTTTTACAAACAAATTCCTAAAGCAGAATTTCAATTCTCACTATTTCTAGTCAGATTTGTGTGTGTGTGTGTGTGTGTGTGTGTCTTTTTTTTTTTTTTTTTGAGACAGGGTCTCCCTATAGCCCCACCTGGCCTGGAACTCACTCTGTAGACCAGGCTGGCCTTGAACTCACAGAGATCCACCTGCCTCTGCTTCCCAAGTGCTAGGCTTAAAGATGGTTCTTAGCCACCATGTGGGTGCTGGGAATCGAACCCATGTCCTCTGCAAAAGCAGTCGACACTCTTAACCTCTGAGCATCTCTCCAGGCCCTCTAGTCAGGCTTTAACATGGAAAATTAGTTAAGAAAAGTAAAAGTAATAGATAACCAATGTGGTAAGAATGTTATGTAATGTTATGTTCTTTGTTGTGTAACTATTTCATCTTAATTGAAACATTCCTTGTGATGGATTAGGAAACTAATTCTGATCTGTATGAGAGTATAGTGTCTCCAAAGTAGTCCTGACATAAAAAAAAAGTAGTCCTGACATGGCTGCCCTTCCACAGGTTGGTATGCCTCTTTGCTGCAGTGGTGGTTGATGCTCCCTGTGATGGGAGATAGGACACATAACCAAGGCCAAGACATCCTACAGTGTAGCATCTTTCCAGGGGATCCCAGAAGGGCCATATTTCTTATGATATGGGTGGCATGCCTCATTGATGAATTGGGCCTACCATGCAAGTATGTGGATGACCTCCAAATGGGTAATGGACTAAAGAATATATTGTAACCCCTAACAGTGTGTGTTTGGGGTAGAATCATAAATGGGCTGTGATATCAGTTGCATATCCTTTATTGTGGTCCATTAAACATGGAAATTAGGCTCAGAGGTCTTTCCAGGAAGAACTTGCCTTTAAGGGAGAAATTAAAATGGGAAAAAAGACATGCAGATGCTATCTGCTGCACTAACTTCTAATATTGTAAGAGAAGTGGAGGGAAAAACAAGAGGATGGGTGAAAGTGTTAGCTTGCTGTTTCTTATAGCTGGCAGGATGCAAAAGAAAGAGTACAAGTTATGTCCATGATGAAAACAATTCCATATTGGGACCCAAAAACTTAGAACCTATGGAAAGAGTTCTCAGTGAAGAGGAGGAGAAGGTGAGATCAATGTGGTAGATGATACCCCTTAGATCCAACTTTTACTACAGTGGAAAAGAAGCATCCATAATTCAACATACAAACTGGGGCCCTTAAGTTGGTCTGGTATAGGAATCTATGAAACATACTCTTGGAGGTTATGGGACATGGGGTAAGATGTAATTAATCTAAGTGCCATGGAATCTGAGAAATTAAGTTATAAAATTACTCATATCTCTTTGAGACAAAGGCTGAATAACCTAAGATACAAGGCATTAGGGATATTTGGTAATTGCCCAGCCAAGATCCCTGTGAATATCAGAGACTGTAAGACAGTGGAGGAAGAATGGGGAAAAAGCAGTGTTTGATTAACAGTTCTTGGTGTCAGATACAGCTTTGTTCATAAGAGAGGTAAGAAGTTAATTCAGCATGGACTTCAGGGACGGGTGAGGCTTTAGTGGCTTTGTTCAACCCCATGATCTTTATAATGTAGGAAAGGCTTTAGTAGGCCTGAATGATATAGATTGGCTTGTTAATTGGGTTCATAAAGTGTAAAAGTGATCAAGAGGGGATGAAAAAGGGCAGAGCACCTTTTCTGAGTCACTTGGCAGATGTGGCAGGATTCACATCAATGTGGAGTTCCTGGGGAAAACTTTAATAGAAAGCCAAATGTGCTAATGGAATTCTAGAAAATCATGAAACCTGACCACCATATCACAGAATAAATAAATGCACATGAAAATAGCAACAAAAGCTAGTCCTATGTATAGGCAGTTATTCCTCTAGAGTATTGCATGTACATTTTCCCTTGCAAGAAAGTGTACTGTGGGAGGAGATTGTCTACCTCTCCTAGGGCCCTTTCAGCAGACAATTGTTGACCAGGAGCCTTTCAGAACTAAGGAGTTGGCTCCCGTGTTAGGCCCATCAGGATAGAGCACAGTCCTGCTATACCTTGGACCTGGGCCTGGCTGAGCAGCACAAGCCAACCCCACCAAGACCATCAAGATGATGTGATATGGGCACGTGTGGGCTTGCAGGTGCTCAGCTCTATAAGATGATTTACATACCTGCACATCCTTTCCTGGGCCTGCCCCATGGGCTGGAGCAGCGTGTGGTATAGGGAATCTGGGATTGGCTACTAGGAGGTTACAATATCTGATATAAAAAGCCTGTTGTTTGAAATAAATTGGACTTGCACTCACTGCTGTGTGTCCCCTCCATGTGCTGGAGCAGTCTTGTTTGTACCCTCTTCACAACTTGTTCCCTTGAGGGATTATCAACTCCTACAAGTGGCACCTTGGATAGGGACGTGAAGTAAGTAATCTGGAAAGTCAGGTACATGAACTGCAGAATCCTAGCAGGATTGGTAAATCTATATTTTAAAGTGTCTTTCTTTCAAGTTGAGCAACTGCAGGTCGCTGCCACTCAACATGCCCACCTGTTCTCTGCTATTAGCCTTTCTTTCTTCCTTGTTAGTTGTTACCTTGTGAAATCATGGGGCTGGTTCCCTCAATTGGTTGTGTGGTGGCAAAGGCAAGCAGCTTCTGGCCACATGGTTATTCATGTGGGGGCTGTGGAAGCCAACAGCTTCCCAGCTGGGCTTCACCATGAAACGCATCAGCTTCGTGGTTGTGTGGTGGCTGCAGGACTGTCAATCTTGTAGTTGTGAAGCTACCAGCCTCATGCACTGGTTTGGCCTTGGGATCATTTTAAATAATTTTTATAGGCCTGAGACAGAACTCTTAGGTTCTAACACCAAAAAAGAAAAAAAAATGGTTAAAACCCCTCAGGATTGCTTTAGACCCTGGGTGCTCAAAACAGGTTTGGCTGCAGAAGCTTGGTCCTAAGCATACTGGCTGTTTGGGGCCCAGGCTTTTTTTAATGTAAAGTAGGGGCTCTCCACACCTAAAAGTAGCAAGAAACTTTAGAAAGGACAAAAATTTTCCTCTGTGGTTTTCCCTGTCTTTCAAACAACAAAGCGTGCTTAATACCACTCCTTGAAAAACAAAAATATCTGCGTTGCATAGGTAGTTTGTGAATGTGTATTTATGTGACTTTCCAGGTTCCTATACAGTGCATAGCTCACATCAGATGTTTTCCTTCTTAATAATGAACCAAGGTAAACAAACTAGTCTGAAAATGCAACACCTGTGTCCTATTTCTGCCTTTAAGCCCTCTCTAGCTATTGTGAATTAGTCAGGGACAGATCAGGAATAGGTTAGGGACAGGTGGTCAGGGTCAGGCAGTCAGGGTCAGCTGGTTAGGGTTAAGCAGTTAAGGAAAGGGCCTAAAGGCCAATGCTTTTTGGCAAATGGACATTACTCATTACTCTTTTTGGGGTATCTCAGGTGTTTGCATGCTACTGAGGACACCTATTCTAATTATGTAGGAGCTACTCCTACAACAGGAGAATCTGCAGACAGTACATTGATACACATACAGAAATAAATAAAAATTAAAAAAAGGTTTAACACCTGCTCTGTTGCATATTGATTATGGATATCCCACATCAAGTAAAAAATGGATAGTTTCCAGGTATACACCAGTGCTCAGTTTAAGTGCTTCTGCACTTTTTGGAATATGTCTCACATAACTGGTATTTTTCATAGTCCTCAGAGTCAAGTCACTGTTGGAAGAATACATAAAATTTTAAAGGAACAATTAAAAAACAACAAAAAAAGGAGGAGGAGCACTGTAGATCTTCCCCCTATAATGCAGTGTGCAGAGCAATCTTTACTATAAATTCTTTGTCAGTTTTGAAACTGGATGATAACTCCAGTCCACAAGTGTTGGAGCCCTCTGACAAGACATAATGAGGCATCATTGGTACCTTGGTGCCTTCTAATATCTGGACAATGGAAGGGTCCCGATTCCATGCTGACTTGGGAAGATGGTGTGCTTGTGTATTCCCACAGACAGAGCCACGACCAATCTGGGAGTCAGGGAGAGGTATCCATCCTTGGACTGTAAAGGATGGATGAGGAGCTACTAGTAGAGAGTTTGGCCAATCTAAACATCAAGGAAAAATGGAAGAAGTCTGGGAAAATGGTGCTTCACTGGGAGCTGACACATAGGGTGATATGGGGGGACCTCAGGTTGTTTGGGTCTGGGTTCTGTTTTTCAAAACTAAAACAACTTCTCACAATCTATCCTGACAAAAATGGTTTTCAGGTTTTGCTTAAACTCTGATATGAGACTTTTCACCTCTCCTCCCAGCTGTGAGGAGAGTCAGTTATTATGGTAATGACTCCTTATGGGACTTTTCTGCAGCTTCTTTTGTATCTTTCTTAACTGACTAACAAATGTGAGATTTATTACGGATTTTTGTACACCCAAAAAACAAGGATAAAGAGTAAAATCCATTAAAGGGAGTAGGAAAGCCAAGTATAATAAAAAACACCTCAAGAATTTGTGGTTAAGTAAGACATTGACAGAGCTTTGTGGTTAAGTAAGACACATTGGCGGAGGAGAGCTTTAATATCTGCAGGGAGCTATTGGATAGGGATGCTTCAGAAGCCCCCCAAACAAAGACTATTTGCCTATGATCTTGGGTGCACAAAAGAGTGGACAGGAAGACCCTACTGCTGAAAAAAATGATGTGGTGTGAACATGAAAAGTAAAAGTATGTTAAGACCTTGCACTACAAATGAATGGCTGAGCTTCACGGTGCCAGAGAGCATTGTGTGGATTGCTGGAAGGAAGTGATCTCCACAGTTAATGCAGAACTTATATGCTACACCTTTACATACCAACCAAGAGTGCAGTAGTGGTGGCCAGGTGCCTGTGTACCCAGAGAAAGTCTATGTGGATCTATGCCCCACTCCTTTGAGGGGGTGTAAAATCCATGACTGATACCGTAAGTTTATTACCCTCTAGTGACAGAAGACTTTGTAGGCCTCAGTAGAAAATTATTGCCATTCTTTTGCACAAAAAGCTGTGGTTCTCAAACTGAAATATCATCCAATCATTTATGTTTATGCCCATAACATAATTTGGTGTAATGGTTTAAGTGTCTGTGCTTCTTCCTATTTGTGTTCTAGCAATAGAATTCGAGGGAGACTTCTGAAAGAGCCATGAGTCCATTGAAAGTAAAAACTTGGGAAGAACCTAGGAGTCCCACATGTCTTCTCTGAAACTCTTGCTCTTCCCTCTAAGGCCCAGGGACAATTGCGGAAGAGGTGGCATGCCAGCTTATGAGGGCCAAGGAGGAAGAATGAATTATAAGATCACAACAAGTGCAGACTGGACTTTCAATGATCAGCATGCTTGTGTGTGCAAGCCTTTCTAGCCAGACTTGAGGCTTTGGGGCACTCACGGATTCCTTCATTCCTGGCTGATCTGTATAGAATTGGACACAGATACTTGCTAATTGGGTTTGCATGAATGTTGCTTATGTTTGTTGCTTATGCTTATGTTTACTGGTTGGTTTTCTCTGAATTGGGTTTTGTTCAGAGAGTGATTAATCTTAGTGCTTTTGCGGATTACTCATAGCCATTTGGGACAGAGAGAGGAAATTAACCACCATTTCTAAAAGGAGAAAAAAAGAAGGGCGAGATTTGGGCACGTGGGCTTGCGCATGCTCAGCTCTATGAGCTGACTTGCACACCTGCACATCTTTTCTGGGTCCAAAGCATGGGCTGGAGCAGCACATGGTGTAGGGAGTCTGGGATTGGCTACTAGGAGTTTACAATATCTGATAAAAACAGCATGTTTGAAATAAATTGAACTTGCACCCACTGCCGTGTTTCCTTGAAATGTGCTTGAGCAGTCTCATGTGCATGCCCTCTTTATAACCGGTTCCCATTCAGGATTATCAACTCCTACAATGTGACAAGTTGCAGAACCCTAGGATGTGGAAGCTGGATGGCTCATAGAAAATGTGGATTATGGAAGATTAGATGGATTAGTATTCCCCATACATATCCACCATTGATATTTCAATAAAACTATTAATACAATGATGAAAGCTTTTCATGCTGTGCTAAAACTTGCTAACATTTTGTTTGTTCATATCCCTTTAGCTATCCAAGACTTGATGGCACTTGATTAGAATTAATGGTGTTGAGCCTTCAGAAATGTTGCCTACGCTTTGAAAAAAGATATTGCACTGTATAATGCTAACCCTTGAGTGTCTCTAATTTTTGGGGGGTCTTTTTTATTGATGCTTTGTGTATTTCATACATCATTTTCGATTCAGTTCAGGCATATTTCCCTCTCCCTTCCCCCCACCCCACCCCACCCCATCCCAGATCATGCATTCTGCCATAACTGTCCTGCATCTTTCTCTCAGTTTTTTTTCCATTTTTTAGCAATAAGTGATAATTTTGAGTACAAGCATCCTTCATGTAAAACCAATTTGCAGCGTTGTGCCCAAACCCACACAGCCCATGGGTCCCACCACTCCAGCGGGGGGGGAGGGGGGACTTGTTATTTCAATCAAGTTGATCAAATGAGTGTCCAGACTACATTGCTGTAGTTTCATCATTCACCCCAATCACGACCCTTACATTCTACCACGCCCCCTCTTCCACAGATTGTTCCCTAAGGCTTAGAAAAGGGGCACAGGTGGATGAGAAGCAAAACAGTTCCTTTCTCTGGAGCTATTGTCTTGGACTCTGGTCAATTCTGGCTGTTTCCTTTCATGGGCTGACAGTTTGTCCAGGAATAACTTTCGATCGTACTAATGAAGCTCAAGCAATTAGATATATAGGTATTTATTTACTTTTTATATTTTTATTGATGCTTTGTGTATTTCAACATCATTTTCCAATTCAGTCAGGATATATCCCCTTCCTTTCCCCCCACCCACCCCTACCCTCCCAGATCATGCATTCTGCCGTAACTTTTCTGCAAATTTCTTTGTTTTTTTGTTTTGTTTTGTTTTCATTTTTTTAACAATAAGTGTTAATCTGTGAGTACAAGCATCCTCCATGTAAAACAATTTGTGAGCAGTTGTGCCCAAACCCACACAGCTCATGGGTCCCACCATCCAGCAGGGGCGGCTTGTATGTTCAATCAAGTTGATCAAATGAGTGTCCAGTCTATATGTTGTAGTTTCACCATTCACCCCAATCGCAGCCCTTACATTCTACCATGCCCCCTCTTCCGCAGATTGTTCCCTAGGCTTAGAAAAGGGCACAGGTGGATGAGAAGCAAAACAGTCTACTTTCTCTGGAGCTGTTTGTCTTGGTCTCTAGTCAATTCTGGCTGTTTTTTTTCATGGGCTCCAGCTTGTCCAGGCATAACCTTTTGATCCTACTAATGAAGCAACATGCAATTAGATATATAGGTATTTAAACGTACTAATAGTTATGGTAGGTTACTTTGGTATAGACACAGATGTTTGGATGGTATGTTAATCCATGAATTACATTTTTTTCTGTTAAATATGACAGGGTGTTACTGTGGCTTATAACATCTCTTAACCATTAGAGGATGTAAGCTTGTGGCATCAGCCGTGGGTTATTCCTCCAAGGAGAGAGCCAATAGCCAATTAGATTTGGGATATATGGGCACATGACTGCCTCTGCTGCACAGTATTTCCAGGCAGGTGAGGTGTAGCTGGAGCTGACAGAGGAGTCTTGCTTGACTCACGGAGACCCATATTTGCTTTATTGGTTTAGTGGCATTTGGTAACACTCTCTGGTATTCCAGAGGCCATCTGTACACTTGCATGTGTGGTCTCAATACATCTTTCCCATGATAACATCAGGTCTTCAACAGCAGGGCCTTATCGCCTCTCTTCTTGCAGGTATTCCAGTTTAGAGGCAAGGAGCCTTTACCTTTTGTGGGGGCTTGGATCCCCTGGCCAACATCTCCTTGGTAGAATAATCCATTGCTGATGTCAGAGCTCCTGTATTAATATATTTTGCTTAAGTGCATAGCTTAAGGAGACTTTAGTATTATATTTGGTTCTGAATAGAGAATAATCCTTTTCACAGTTCCTATGTCTATTAGTCAATTAAAGAAGGCAGTTTTACCAGTTTTATAAGAGATTACCTCTATAAAAGTTGTCTCCAATTTACAGTTGGAGAACAACCTCATCATCATCATATTTCTCCTTGTTCTATGGGGGGAGGTAAGAAAGTCTCTCATATTTAAACCTTTGTGGCACCTAGAAGGTAAGTTTCATTAGGACTCATTATAAATAGTTGTTATGAGTAGGATCCACAAAGGGGTTTGATGTTTGTAGCAATCTGAGGGTTTTCTTAGGGTTTCTTTTTGAGCCGGACTCCCTGTAGACCTAGCTGGCCTGGAACTCCCTATGTAGACCAGGCAGGATTTGAACTCACAGAGATCTGCCTGACTTTGCCTCCCAAGTGCAGGGATTAAAGATGTGTGCCACCACACCCGGTATCTCACAGATTTTTTAAACAGTTTGCCAGACAGCTGGGCATGGTGGTGCATGCCTTTAATCTCAGCACTCGGGAGGCAAAGGAAGGCAGATCTCTCTGAGTTTAAGGCCAGCCTGGTCTACATAGAGAGTTCCAGGACAGCTGGGGCTACAGGAGGACCCTATCTTGAAAAGACAAAGTTTGTAAGACAGTAAAAGTAGCAGTTAAGACGTTTGAATGGTGGCTGGAGAAATGGCTCAGCAGTTTAGAGCACCAACTGCTCTTACGGAAGACCCAGGTTTGATTCCCAGCAGCCACATGGTGGCTAAGAACCATCTTTAAGCTGTGTGTGGTGGCGCACACCTTTAATCCTAGCACTTGGGAGGCAGAGGCAGGGAGGGGATCTTTGTGAGTTCAAGGCCAGCCAGACAGGGAGACCCTGTCTCAAAAAAAAAAAAGTTTGAATGATGGTGTCCTATGTGACTGGGAAAAGATACTCTCAGGAGCCATATGTTTGATAGGTTAAAATCCCAGTTAAGGAATGGGCTATTTCCCTATGAGTTAATGGCTAAAGAGGCCCCTGAGGCCCCATAAACCATGAAGTTCATTCCCATTGCTGTTGGTTGAATGCCAGAACTAGATGATAAATCCCTCTTATTGAAGATGTCACACATTTTGGTTGCAGCACATGGAGAAAACCAGGCTGGGACTGAGCTGGAAGCTCCATGGCTTTATCTGGCTTTCTTTGTGCTGGAAAGTATGATGACACTGCTCAGGGAAAATTGAAGTGTCACCAGTAGTCCTGTTTGCTTACAGACCCTATTACTATGCCAGACAAGATACTCTCAGTGATGCAATAGCGGAACAACTGTTAATGAGCACAACCAAATCCTATCAAAATGGATTTAAGGCCCATCTATAGGAGGAGACTCAAATACTGTACCATAAACCAGGGCATAAGCCCATGGCTGGGAAGGTTGTTAGGTCCTAGGGGGCAAGCAATTGCTATTGCTTTTTTAAATAGATATGATGTGGAGGTCATGTTGCCTTATAAATATTTATGTTTATGCCCAAAGATTACTTTTGTTAATAGCATCAAAGAGTGAAACTACTTTTTTCTTTTTGCAGTGGGCAGTGGTCATTATGAAGTTGCATAATTGGTCAAGCTCCAGAGAATAAGTGACTCTTACTGTGGCATAGTGGCCCATTGCTCAGCCACAAATCAAAGAACATAAGATGTCCACATCACACATTCCAAAGCTCAGATAATATTATGGAAGAGGGTGTCAGAAAAGTGTCAGAACTGGAGGAGGGGGTGGAGCATTGTGTGCTATTTCCTCTTAATCAAAATCTTCCTAAATGGTAGAAGGAGGCTTAGCGGCTAATGAAATAAATGAAACTTATAAGGTTCAGGAAGTAACAAAACTTACAAGGTTCAGGAAGTAACAAAACTTACAAGGCTTAGACAGATTCACAAACTCTTCCCTGTACCTCCCTCACCCAAGGTTATGTAAACAGGAACCACTGGCAAGAGTAGAGTCTCCTATTGTCTGAGCTGCTTGCAAGTTGTAACATGTAACTCTAGGAATACAGCTTTCATGCTTAACATCCATGCTGGGGTTGACTTTTGGTAATATTGCTGCCATTTAGTAATTCCTCACCTATACACTAAGCGTGAGTTGTGTGGAATGTTTTTTTTTTTTTTCAGTCTTTTTGAGACAGGGTCTCCCTGTAGCCCAAGCTGTCCTGGAGCTCTCTATGTAGACCAGGCTGGCCTTGAACTCACAGAGATCCACCTGCCTTTGCCTCCGGAGTGCTGGGATTAAAAGCATGCACCACCACACCCAAATGTGTGGAGTTCTTTTACTCTCTGTCTTTGGTGCACTACCTGGGATGAACAGACGTTTGCTAAATCTCTCCAGGAAAAGTGACACAACCATATTATATAGTGACCATATTAAAGTTTACATAAGAGATTTACTAAAACCAATGAATGAGTATATAGCATTTATGCATGATACATGACCAGTACAGAAAAAGACAGTTATAGTTTTATAACATAGCAGTAAAGAATCCAAAATGAAAATCAAGAAACCAATTTTTATTTACAATAGCATCAAAAAGAATAAAATACATAGAATAAATTTAGCCAAATAAGAGTAAGACCAGTAAGTACACTAACAGGTATAGACCACTGAATGAAATTAGAGAAAACCTAAATAAATGGAAAGCCATTCCATGTTTATGGTTTGACTTTTTAACATAGTGTTAAGATAAAAATATACCCCAAATTTATGTACAGATTTGAATCTCTACTGAAACCCCACCTGGCTTTTTAGCAGAAACTGAAGATTTTTATATGGAATATAAGGAACTTAGTATAGTCAAATCACTTTCAAAAGAAGAAGTTTGGAGGACTCATACTCCCCAAGTTCAAGCTTTATTAGAAGCAACTATCAGGAAGGTTTTATGGTACTGACATAAAGGAAGAATAGAGGAGTGAGGGAGTAGTGCTGAAGTGGTGAGATCCCATTGACTGGAGACTCCAAACCTCATTTGTTCCAACAAATTAATGCTAGCTGGGAACACGGTGAGACCCCTACTTTTGTATGGAAATTCATAGTTTACTACTCCCATCAGGCCCTAAAGTTTTCGTTCTACCCCTAAAACCATAAAATGATTTTTAAAGTTTTACATCAAGATCTATATTTTTTCCTGTCACATCATAGATCATTTGAAATCATCATAAACCACTTTTCCTACTTTATATAAGTTTAGTATGAACTGATTCCAACAGGAAGTTTATGGCAAAAATATTGGGATTAAGCTGTGCATAGTGGTGTACACCTTTAATCCCAGGCAGATCTTACTAAGATCAAGGGCAAGCTGATCCACATAGTGAGTTCTGGGCATGGATACTCTCTGTCAAAAACCAAGAAAAAAAAGCACAGGTGAGCATTCATAGGATTTAAAACAAAGGAAATAGTCAATTCTGTAAAATTTTGAATTGAGCTTTGGAATCCTTTGTAATTTAACTGCTAGTATAGTGAACTCAAGATAAAACCTAAACTTGTTGCTATGATTTACAAAACACTACAAAACATATCTGCCCGCATTTCCTTTTATCTCATGACCTTTGCACTTTCTGCATCCTCTCTTTGGCTCATAATTTTTTATAGCTGCCTCTTACCTGTCCTTCAAGAGTCAGTTCAAATATAATCTCTTCAGAAATGTCATCCCTGGCCATCTTGCCTAAAACAGCCTTCTCACCTAGTATTCATTAGTATTTAAAATGATATTTACTTGTTTGTGTTTGTCTATCTCTGTTCTGAAGTGAAAGTTGCATGGAAAATGGAGAATTCGTGTCTCTTGTTAACCTAGGAGATTAGTATATGTGGCTTTGGAGGTAAATATTTATTTAAATAAATTATTGAATTTAGCCATGTGTGGTGGCATATGCCTTTCCAGCTCTGTGAGGGCTGAGGCAAGAGGATTGAGAGTTTAAGGCCAGCCTGTGCTACTTAATAAAACCTTGTCTCAAGAATAAATAAATAAATATTGTAGAGCTTGACAGTATGTTATTCCTGACAATGTTTTCTTATATTATTCTCACTGATGTTAATAATAATAAAATGACCTTTGCCTTTATTTCAAATTATACATGTATTGAATGGATTCTTATCACAATTTTTGCTGGAGATAAAAATAAAGGGAGCATTTTATCCATACTTCAGTTTATAGAGACATACCCTCAGTTAGTCACTTGGTCTCATTTACTGATTAAGTAAAAAAAAAAGATATGAAAAATACTGGTTCAGGAAACCTGAGACCTAACTAAAAAAAATGCGTAATTTTATTTAGAAAGGATTTCTAAATCTCAACATTTACTGATTATCAACAAGTCGTTAACGAGGCTTTCAGTATAAGTTGGGATAAAACCATGTAAGCTAAAGACAATATTTGATGCAGATGAAAATATCATTTTGGATAGTGGCAAGTACATTTCGCAAGAAAATGTACAAATTTATAACCCCAATTTTTGGTCTTTTAGAGACAGGGTCTCCCTGTAGCCCCAACTGGCCTAGAATGTGCTATGTAGACCAAGCTGGCCTTGAACTCTCAGAGATAAAACTGCCTCTGCCTCCCAGGTACAGAGATCAAAGGCATGCACCATCACAGCCTGCAGTGTTACCCAATTATTTTTTTGGTGTTTTTTTTTTCCAGACAGACAGGGTCTCCCTGTATCCCCAGCTGGCCTGGAACTCGTTATGTAGACCAGCCTGGCCTTGAACTCACAGAGATCCACCTGCCTCTGCCTGGCACTAGATTCGGTTCTTAGCTGCCTTGTGGGTGCTGGGAATAGAACCCAGGTCCTCTGCAAGAGCAGTCAGTGCTCTTAACCACTGAGCCATCTCTGCAGCCCCATTATCCATTTTTTAAAAGAAGTTTTGCCTATTATAAAGAAAAGGGGGACCAGCAGGAGGGAGGAACACAAGCCAGTACTGGGGGAGGAATATGAGTAAAGTAGATCACACATGTATGAAAAGGTAATAATGACTGCATAGTGTTGTGTCCCTGTAATCCCAGCATGCAGAAGATGGAGGCAGGGATATCAGGAGTTCAAGGCCTTGGTTACTTGAGAACTTACCTTAGGGAGGGGAGCCTAAGACAGAGGGAGAGAGGGAGAGAAGAATGAAGAAGGTGAGGAAGGAAGGAAGAAGGGAAGGAAGCTGGGTGTGGTGGTCCATGCTTTTAATCCCAGAAATCCAGAGGCAGAAGCAGCTAGATCTTATTGACACAGAAGCCAGCCTAGTCTCCATAGCAAATTCCCGAATGGGAGCTACAGGTAGACCCTGTTTCAAAAAACTGACAAACCAAAAAAGGTGGGGGAGGAAGGAAGAAGAGGAGAAAGGAAAACAAGGATCTAGCAAAGAAGACACTCTAATGAAATACATATGACTATAATGAGAATATAATGAAATCAACTATTTGTATAATTTATTTACAGTAATAAAAAAGAACCAACCATTAGGAAAAGTAGTTTGGTTGTTCCCCAGAAAGCTAAATATAGGAAAACTAAATGCAGCTTGGTGATGTAGCTCAGTGTTAAAGGGATTATCTAATGCATCCAAGGCCCTGGATTCAATCTCTATCACACAGGAAAAGGGAGCAGAAGTGTGGGAGGGAGTAAGGAGGGGAAGGAAAATGAAAGTAAAGTAATTTTATGAGAAAGCCATTCCATTCTGAAATATACATAAAAAGAATTGAAATTTTGGGTTCAAATGAATATTTTGTACACAAATGTTTATAGCAACATTATTTGCAATAGGAGAAAAGTAGGAACAACTCAAATGCATATTAATGCATAAACAAAATGACAGACGGACAGACAGACAGACAGACACGCACACACACACACACACTGGAATATTATGAAGACTTCAAAATGAAGGAAATTTTAACACATGCTACAAAATACATTCACCTTCAATACATTATTTATGTGAAATAACCGAACACAAAAGGACAACGAATCACAAAAGGAAAACTATTTTATGATTCTACTTATGTAATGTAACTAAAACACTGGAATTAATAGCGATAGGAAGTAGAGTGCTGGCTACAGGGGAGAATGGGGGATTATTGTTTACTGGGTATGAAACTGCTGTTTCAGATAATGAAAGGTTCTGTGGAAACAGTGATGATGGTTCCTTAACATTGTAAATATACTTAACACTGAATTGTATACTTAAATTGACTAAAATGCTAAATTAACGCTATGAAGATTTTTAGCTACAGTGTTTTTAATGCCTGTTTCTTTGCCTGTTCTTTCATTTGTTTAAACTATCTGGTTTAACTGTTTCTTTCATGATAAGCAACTCCATAACCGAGAAGCCAGCCTGGGCCTTAAAATTAGGGCAGACCTGAGTTTTGCTCTGTGCGACTAACTGACCTTTACTAAACTTTATTTTTTTCTTTATAATTATTATATCTATTTAATTCTCTCTCTCTCTCTCTCTCTCTCTCTCTCTCTCTCTCTCTCTCTCTCTCTCTCTCTGTGTGTGTGTGTGTTCCTGCACATGCAATTCAGGGGATAACTTATGGGAGTTGGTTCTCTCATTCCACCTGTGTCTAGGGATCAAATCAGATCATGAGGCTTGGTAGCAAGTATTTTAATCTGATGAGCTATCCTACCAGCCCACTTTTTACATTTTTATTTTTATTGTGCATAAGTATATATGTATATTCAATTTTTACTTTTAAGGATTAGATATTTTAACTTTAGATAAACATAATCTTTCTGGCACTCGTGCTCTATGATTTTTGCCTTAGAGATTTTCAGTTACTGAATTTTTGAACTACTGCTGTCAGGAATGCTAAGGTGGCAAACAGTAGAAGTATTTACCACAAATGGAACCTACTGGTATAGTTATATCTAGTTTGATCCAAAATGTGGTGAAATAGGAAGAGCATTGAGTAAGAAAATGATACCATCTAGATTCCTTCCTATAATGGCATTAAGAGATACAGAGATGGGTAGGTTAATGCTTAAAAAAAAAAACAAGACAAGACAGGCAAAACACCAGGTGGCAGCAGCAGAAATAGTTTGAAAAGCCGAAGCAAGAGCCAAGTGCCCAGTCCACCATTTTTCTCCCTTTCAAAGGGATCAAGTTCTCACTTGTTTTGATACAAAACAGTGTTCATTATTATAAAATTTATTACTTTAATTTTGAGATATAAAAAAACATAAGACTAGTAACCCCTCTCCATTTTATAATTAGAGGAAATAAGTGAAAGTAGAAACTAAAATGTAGATACAGAATTCTTGAGTAGAAACAGTTGTTGAGACTATTTCCTACTACTGATAACATTGATAAATTACAAATCTCCACACCTGTAGTGTTTTTAGCATTTGAAGATTAAGTTAATTGCACTCTCCATAGTTGGTCATAAAGTAGCAATGTACTGAAATTAGTGTATATAACAGTAACCCACGCATGAATTAGAACTGATAGATAGTCACAGGGCTTTGAAATGCTGTCCATTCACTTTGCCTTTTCTCAGTATAGGTTAAAATCACATTTTTTTCCAATAAAGTTAAGATTCCTGCTAGCTTTGTTCTGTATTCTTCAATATTTATTCAATGTCTAGTATGCATAGAAGCCGCTATATAAACAAGATGTAACCCATCCTAAAGGAATGCATGTTCAATGAAGAAGATATTTACAATGCAATAAGACATTATGAGCTAAAGCTTAATACAGGGTGTTCTAGAAGCAGCTTGCCAAACAAAGAAGTAAAGGAATTATAGATATAGAGAAGAGTCAGCACAAAGGCACTGCTGTTTAAGAGAACGTGTTTGGACGCTTAAAGTAACTGTGGGTCCCAGAGACCAAAACATACTGGTTACCTGGTTCAACCACATAAACCATTAGTTCAGCAGAGCTGCAGTGCAATGAATGGTGCAACCCAGTGTGGGAACTCCTGGACTGCAGCTGTTCAGTTCCCTGCCTGAAAGGCAAGCTGTGGCATTTGCCTTTTCTGACAGCACTGGACGGCCTTGTTATGCGGACCGTAGATTTCAGTATGGCCAGGACCCTGACTGTGGGTTCTGGCCTCTGGAGTTTGGAGGAAGCAATGGGCATTCCTGAATATCAGACACTCTGGGCTACTAGACTCTCCCACCATCCTTGGCCAGCATGGGCCTTTATAACCTCATCTTACTGGTGGAGAAACAGAAGCTTAGACATGTCATGTGACTTTCTAAAAGTCACACAGCAAGCTGAAATGAAACCCAGCAGATTCAAGGTGGCAGGGGATTGGTAACATCTTGGAGACCTTTTCCTTCTGCTGCCGAGAGCCAAGACCAGTGCTGTCCTCTTCACTGATCTGAGTTTTCATGAGGAAAGTGGACTTATCGTCCTCAAGTGATTGAGCTCTCATAAAGCCCAGAACATGCCAATACCAGAACATTTCCCCAAGAATTAAGTATATCACAATATGAAAAAATAAAGCAATTTTATATGGTTAAGTACCTCCTGAAAATATGACAAACAAAACTCCAACAATGTATGACAATAATATAAGATTCCAGAATTATTTGATGGAGAAATCTGAAATAAAATACTAGAACATAAGCTCAAACAGTACATAAAGAAAGTTATACCTTGAAACGTTGGATGCTTCAACTAACCAAGAAGGGTTGGTTCACACATGTAATGAAATGCTGGCTCCATTAAAAATTACAAACATGGAGGGCTGGAGAGATGGCCTAGTGGTTAAGAGCACCGACCGCTCTTACAGAGGACCCGGGTTCTATCCCCAGCACGCACATGGCGGCCGAGAACTGTCTGAAACTCCAATTCCAGGAGAACTCCAGTTCCAGGGGAATCCGACGCCCTCTTCTGACCTCTGCAGCATTGCATGACACGGGCGCACAGACCTGCATGCAGACAGTACATTCATATGCAAGTACATACACATGCAAGTGTACAGATGGCCTCTGGAACACCAGAGAGTGTTACCAAAGCCACTAAACCAATAAAGCAAATATGGGTCTCCTTGAGTCAAGCAAGACTCCACCATCAGCACCAGCTACACCTCACCTGCCTGGAAATACTGTGCAGCAGAGGCAGCCATATGCCTGTATATCCCAAATCTAATTGGCTATTGGCTCTCTCCTTGGAGGAATAACCCATGGCTGATGCCACAAGCTTACATCCTCTACAGGTTAGGAGATGTTATAAGCCCCAGTAAGGCCCTATCATATTTAACAGGAAAAAGTGTAATTCATGGATTAACATATCATCCAAACATATGTGTCTATACCAAAGTAACCTACCATAACTATTAGTGCTGTTTAAATACCTATATATCTAATTGCTTGTGCTTCATTAGTAGGATCGAAAGGTTATTCCTGGACAAACTGTCAGCCCATGAAAGGAAACAGCCAGAATTGACCAGAGTCCAAGACAACAGCTCCAGAGAGAGTGGACTGTTTTCCTTCTCATCCACCTGTGCCCCTTTTCTAAGCCTAGGGAACAATCTGCGGAAGAGGGGGTGTGGTAGAATGTAAGGGCTGGGCTGCGATTGGGGTGAATGGTGAAACTACAGCAATGTAGTCTGGACACTCATTTGATCAACTTGATTGAACATACAACCCCTCACCCCCCGCTGGAAGGTGGGGCTGTGGGGGTGTGGGCACAACAGCCTGCAAATTGGTTTTACATGAAGGATGCTTGTACTCATGGATTATCACTTATAGCTAAAAAATGAAAAAAAAACTGAGAGAAAGATGCAGGACAGTTATGGCAGAATGCATGTTCTGGGATGGGGTGGGGGTGGTGGGGAAGGGAAAGGGATATATGCCTGAACTGAATTGGAAAATGATGTATGAAATGCACAAAACATCAATAAGAAAATGTTAAAAAAAGAAATAAAATTTAAAAAAATTAAAAAAAACCTACAAACATGGAATGAAATGCTGGCTCCCTTAAAAATTACAAATAGAGGATATGCCATATTAACATCTCCTTAAATGTCTGACGAGACATCTGAGAAAATTTAACATATACTTTATTTTGTTGAAGTAAAATTTACATGAGGCTAAATAGACAATATTTTTTAAAAGCTATCTTACAGTGAAAGAAATATTTAAGTATATTATCTTTTATCAAGTTGACTACAGTGTAGCCTCTGTGCATGGATTTTCCCCATCATTGTTATGCAGGTACCTCAAACCAAAAAGTTAGCACTGTGTTACTGCACCTAATCCCGAAGCCCCACTCAACTACATTTGCCTGGCCTTGCATTTGGGACCTTTCTGCCTCAGTCTCCCCAGGAGCTGGAGATCATAGGTGTTCATTTCTAGGTACTGCTCCATTTAGTTTTCTTCACAGTTTTTCTTCAGGTATTAGGATTTTCTTTCCGCCCACTCATTGTACCATTCACTCTTTTCCTTCCTGGACTTCTTCTTAATGGATGGTTTGACACTCACTTTTGTCAATTCCAAACTCTATTCACCTCAGATGTTTCCCTTGCATGATTTTATTGATTGCATGTCACAGTTTCCTGTTTCTTAACATATCTAGAAAATTTTATTCTACACTAGACAATTAATTCTTTTGAGCTGGTTGCCAGAAGCCTTGGTAGGCCCGGTCCCTATGTGTGCTAACAGCTATGTGTGGTTCTTCTGCCCAACCAGAAATTATGAGTAGGCGAGGAAAAAAACATCACTTTTACTTGGCTTAAGGTTGGAATACCACAGAAGGCAGTACAGAAATACATTACTTTGTAGGCTAAGCAGCCTGCCTATACTACCTAAGAAGTATGTGGGCCGATAACAGATACTAGCTTTATTTAGCAATTTCAGCACTGCCCATCAGTGTCAGTCACAGCCATAGAGGCTTCTGGTAGGAGCAACGTCAGCCTTGCCTCTTTAACATCACTCATAGAAGTTCCTCTGTCAGACCTCCAGGGGAACTTAAATTCACATTGAATATTTCAATATTCTTTATTATGTCATTGTTTTTGCTTAAATAAGTTGCTTATGAGGTAAATTTCAAGTCATCATCCCAAATTCTACAACCACTGGTCCCTGCCTATCATCCAGCCTCATTTTTATTCTATAGTCTCCTTCCCTGAATGCCATAATATACAAGGAAGACTGAGTTATGTTACTGGAGTTGTTAGGGTCAGAGTCAGGTCACTGACAGCCCTAGTAAGTTTGGTTCTACCACCTATCCTCAATAAGCCAATCACAGAGATAATAGTAAAAAGCAGAGCAAGAAGATTCATCCAATGTGGTTGCCTTGGGAAACGAAGCAAATAAAGAGGTCCAGGGACTATTAACCCCAAGTCTGTCTTTGGTATCCTGATACAAAATTCACAAATAAACAGAAGCAAAAGATGTGCACTACTAAGCAGCCCAGGTTAAGGTGTAGTCTCACCCATAATCATTGTCTGGGGTCCAATCTGTCCTGCAAGGTGATCTGAAAAGTTGTCAGAACTGGAAAAAATCTCTTTCCTAGAATCAAGCTTCCACTCCAGTTGGCAGCAGAATTCAGCCTTTTCTTTCTCTCAGCATGAGAGTTCTGAGGAAATTCCAATTCCTTCGGGCCCATTATTTCAATAGATTAATAGTCAAAGGGAGGGAAACAAGTCAGTGGACCAAAGTGGAAGCCCGCTGTAAACCTTTTGTTCCCTGCCACACCAGAGAGCAAGGTTTCTCACAAGCCTGGCAGCCTGGCCACAGTAGGAGGATGGGCTACTTCTGCAGGCCTGTAAGTGCACCACATTCATATAGTACCTATGAAGGCCAAATGTGGTCGTCATAACCCCTGGAACTGGATTATAGATAGCTACTTGGCAGAGTTGTCTCAAAAAAGAATGCAGTACATGAAAATGTGTATGTTTGGGGTGGGTATGCAAAATTTGTGCCTCCTAGATGCAACTCAGCCTTGGACAGGTAACATCTTAAGAGGAGGAAGGGTATGTAAATCAAATTAAACGCATAAGAAAAAGAAAACAACACTAAGTACAGTTGGTCCTCATACCTGCCTGAATAATTTTTATTACATTATGGAAATGCCCTTTAAACACAATGAGCTAGTCTCATCAGTAGTTTCAAACATCACACAAGATTTCCCACCATGGTAGGTTGTACTGACTCACATTTATCTCTGACCTTCTCTAGGTGTTACTGTCCTCAAACCACTCTGCTCTGGTGGGTCCACAAATATGTGCAAATAGTACAGGGCAAGTCTCAGTAGAAACACTGTGTCTCCAGTAGGGCTGAATCGTGCCCATATTCGGGGCTTCATTCTCAAGCAGCTATTCACAGGATTCATGGGATGCCAGCAAACAAATGGTTTTTTTTCCCATCTCTGATGTTCCCAGTTCTGTGCACTGCCCATCTTTTCTTTAGAGCACATAGGACAACAGGATCTTGAACACACAGCTAGTTGCTGCAGAGTGCTGAAAGAAAAATAACCTGTCCATCAAAAAGAGTATACCTAGAAAATCATCCTTTCAAGATAACAGGTAAGATGAAGACTTCTCCAGACCGCAAAAGCTGGTGCCGTTGTTCAAGACCTGACTTCCTGGACAAAGGAGGGGGCATGGGGGAAAGAATATAAATTATGCAATGTGAATAAGTTCCAGAAATCTCCTATAACCTATCTCTAGAGTTAACAATAGCATATTGCATACTAAAGAATTTAAGATGGTAGACCCATGTTAAATATTCTCTAAATATTTAAATATTTAAGATAAACATTCTTGCTCTACCTTTTCACTATTATCTCTTTAATTGAGGAGTTTCAGGCCAGATGTGGCTACAGGGAGACTCTGTCTCAAAGAGAGAAGGAGAGAGGGAGAGAGAGAGAGAGAAAAAGGGAGAGAGAGAAAGAGAGAGAGAGAGAGAGGCATAGTGGTACACACCTTAATGCCAGCACTGGGGAAGCTAAAGGCAGGCAGATTTCCATGAGTTCAAGGCCAGCCTGGTTTACATAGAGAGTCCCAGGGCACCTGGGGCTACAGGGAGACCCTGTCGCAAAAAGTAAAAA
>VZQC01001686.1:1365080-1388065 GCA_009823505.1 Rhizomys pruinosus
TTTTTTTTTTTTTTTTTTGGTCTTTTTGAGACAGGGTCTCCCTATAGCTCCAGCTGTCCTGGAACTCATTATGTAGACTAGGCTGGCCTTGAATATACAGAGATCCTCCTGTCTCTGCCTCTTGAGTGCTGGGATTAAAGGTGTGCGTTACTACACCCGGCTTCTAACTCTTCTTTAGAAAAGATTTATTTCATGTGTGTGTTTGCTTGCATGTATATATTTGCAACACATGCATGTCTAGTGCCTGAAAAGGCTAGAACTGGGCATCAGATCCCTTGGAACTGGAGTTACAGCCACTCTTAACCCTTGAGCCATCTTTCTAGCTCCAACTCTCTAACTCTTAAATAACTGTATCCTTTGACTTTTTTGTTTGTTTGATTTTGGTCTTTTCAGACAGCCTCCTGGTAGCCCCAGCTGGCCTGGAACTCTCTATGTAGACCAGGCTGTCCTTGAACTCACAGAGATCTGCCTGCCTCTGCCTCCTGAGTGCTAGGATTAAAGGCATGCACCACCACATGTGGTCAACCTTTGGCTTTAACATTTAACAGTAACTGCTCCAGTAGTAAACTATCTGTATCTCCACTCTCAAAAATCTATATTCACACATGTAACTTCACTAAGTCTGGAGTTTCTGATCAATAACAAATAAGAAGTTGAGCCAGGTTCATTCTTATAATCACTGGGTGGCCCTTGCCCCTATATAGTAATGAAAAGCATGTTCTATATATGCTCTTCCATTGCTTTCCAGGTTTAGATACTATTTTACAATAGAATGAATAGATAAATATGTACATGTATACACTCACAGAAAGCAGTCATACACGTAAAAGAGAAATAAGTAAATCTTTCTTTAAAAATTCAGACTTCTTTAAAAAATTTTACTTTATTTTTAGTTATATCTATATCTGTTGTATAGGTATGTGGATGTGCCTGCAGGTACCTGTAGAGGCCAGACGTGTCAGATCCCCTGGGGTTAGAGTTACTGGCAGTTGTGAGATTTTCAACATGGGGTCTAGGAACCAAACTAGGGCTCTTAGCCACTGAGCCATCTCTCCAGCCCCCCAAATCAGACTTCTGAATACCTATTAGCATGGGAGTTAGATCAGTAGACTTAAAATGAGAAAAATGAAAACAAAACTGGATAGACTACAAAGGAAAGATTTTTAGTTGTACAGACACACACCCCAGCTTCAAGTCTTAATTTCCCATTTTTTCTAACCATAGAGCTTTGATAAAATGACTTGTCAGACTAGAAAATTGAACTGGTGTGAGCCCAGGAACTCAGGATTCAATGGGCAGATCTGAACCAGGAGGGTAGTCCAGAGATCTGAGGTGCTAGGTGGAAAAGCAGGCCTGTGCCCAAGGCTAGAAGGAGAGCAGGATGTGTGGCTGGAGAAACCAGATTGATTTTTTTTGAGACAGGGTCTCCCTGCAGTCCTAGCTGGCCTGGAACTCACTATGTAGACCCGGCTGGCCTTGAAGTCACAGAGATCTGCCTTACCTCTGCCTCCCAAGTGCTGGGATTTTTTTTTTAAAGAAAAGTCAAATCCATTTCCCCCTCATACCCTTTCAGTGTTCCTTCTTATCTCAACCACTTCCTTCACTTCCCTCTGACCTAAAATCTTATTCCAAACAGAATCTGGGGTGTAATTAATACACATACTTCTGTGCATAATTATATACTCATTCATTATGTATGCTATTTGACCCATATGTATTCCCCTGATGTTTGAAGCTAGATTTTAAGCTCCTACATTCTAAGGAAAAATTCCAAACTTTACATTTGTGATTTACATTCTAAACACATCCCAGGGCATAGATGAAGTGTTTTGAAAGAAGTTTTAAGTATTGGAAGAAGGGCGAAGGTTTGAGAATAGAATATCTCAGGGCCAGACAATCTCTATAAAGGTTTGGATCCAGACTAAAATTTTAGAGGTCACAAGTAATTGTTTCTCACCACTCTTCTTCATTTCTGTTTCCAAGCCTTTGCCACTGAGCTGTTGGCCTTTTCTGTCAACCGGCTGCATTTAACAGTGATTAAATTGTTTAGGTTGCACCTGATCATTGACATTTTATCAGTATCTCCAATTTAATTAGTGTGAACAGCATTTACACAGTGGTACTGAGCTAAATTTGACCTTCAGTAATTTAGAACACAATAGAAAACTGGTGCTACTTTGTAGCTAGGAAACCATCCACTTAGTGTCCTTAGAAGTTGAAGAAGGACATTCATTTCCTTGCTGCAATGGAGAAAATTGCTGAAGGATGATTTAACCTAAAACTACCCAGAATAAGCCTGTAGACTCAGGAAATTAAGTTTATTAAGTCATTACAATGAGAAAGATTCACACACTAAAAAATCATAGGGTGTTTTATCAAAGGAAAAATGTCAGAACTGCTATAGGATTCCAAGGAAGGGTATTGGATGGGTGAAATTCAAATGAAGTGATGTTTTTATAGGCAAACCATAGTGTGTGTAAAGGGATCAATATATGGACTTGTCTTCAGAATGGACTTATCCTGCTTCCTTGAAAAAAATTTAATATACATATGGAATGTTAGCTGAACACTTGTACATTGATTAAAATTAAGGCTGTTTTTCTGGGTCCAAGTGATTTAGATCCTCTTTCAAAAACCTGGGCATTTCGTTCTTCCTGAAAGTGTCAAATAGTAGTTTTCCTGATAACCTTGTTTTTTTTTTTTTGTTTGTTTGTTTTTTAAGAATTCAGTCATCACTCAGAGAGGGATTGTTATAAACTTTTGCAAATGCAATATGCCTTTGAGAAAAATATTGCTTTGGGATAAGCTTTAACTTATTTTAACTTCTTTGTCTATTATTTCAGCCACATAAATATCAAGTGCAGAATCCTACAGTCCATACTAAATTTTACTTTCTAAGGGGCTATTTGGTCAGTTTCAATCCAGAATGTGGGTACATAATATTACAACAGCACTTGACTTTCAAATAATATTTCCAATTTTGACCTCTGGCTTAGTACTTTCCCTTTCTTGCCAGAACCATACATTAATGTGATTTCTTGTGTGAAGTGTTACCAGAAATATGAGGCCCTCAAATAGAGCTAGATATACTCTCTTAAGAGGATACTGGTATGCTGATGAAGAGCAAAGGCGATTCAGAGACTGAACACTAGGTCAGAACCCCAAACGGTCTAGTGTTACATAGCGGTAAACAAGTTGTGCTGGTATCCTCACCTATCTACCTTGAGATATGCAATAAAGATATTCACTGCAAAACCACTTTTTATTGGGTTCGGTTGCTGAAAGCAGTGCAAATTTGTAACAGGAAAGGATTGTTTACAGCAGTGGTTACGACAGGACTTGTGCATTAAAGACACCTAGAGAACATTTACCCATCTGCCTGCTGCTGCCTATTCCTCATGTTTTCTATCATAAGAGCATGTCCCTGACTTGAGATAAAGTGATTGAGAGAACATCATCGATTATTTCAGAATTGCAAATGTGACTACAATAGTTGAATTTTCTCTGCTATATTATAAACATTAGAATACTGCAATATTGAATGAATGAACACATTGTATTTTGAATTTTGAATTCACTTCCTTATAAAAGTAATGTTCTAAATGATGGTGATTTTTTCATATTTTAATTTAAACATTTTTAATTATGTGTATTTGTGTTTGTGTGTGTGTGTGTGTGTGTGTGTGTGTGTGTACACACTTGTGTGCTGGTGCCTGCAGAAGACAGAGACTTCTGATACTCCAGGAGTTGATGGTTGTGAGCTGCTTGACATGATTGTTGGGAGTTGGACTCAGGTCTTCTGGAAGAGCAGTACATACTCTTAACTGTTGAGCCATCTCTACATCTCATGATAGTGATGTTTTTGTTAGTCCACAAATCTGATTTATTGTATTAAAAACTTGAAATAATGTTAAGTTGCAATAGAGAAAACTCTAACCCAGAACTCCCTAGGTATATAGATGAAATAAAACAGAAGAATAGCTCTCCTTTTCCCCCCAAAGGATTCCTTTCTTTGGAAGGAAAAGTAGATTTAATTAGAGAAGAACGAATGACCCTGAGATACTATTATTGTGGTTGTATAAGTGTACAGATTCATGTATCTTAGAATATATCATAATATCCTCCTTTACTTCAACATACATGTTTTTTTTTTTTCTTAATAAATACTCATGCTCTACTATCTGATTCAGGATTTTACATAACTGTGCTTGGAACAATGAAAGAAAAAGAAAGGCTGCTTTATTAAGACAATACCTGACAAAATATGAAAAAAAGGAAAAGGAAGATGGAAAGAAACTAAATTATTAATATTCTAATTTGGGTGAAGGAAGGGAAATAAGGGGTGGTGGGGAGAAGGAAGAGAATCTAAATACCATTGCATTTTATTATTTGAAAAATCACAAAAAATTTAATTAAAAATATCCTATTTGGGGACAAGTGCAATGCTAGGTGGCTAAAAAGGAACTCATACAGACAGATGCATATGGGATTGCCAGTTGGAGTTAATTGACTAGTGAGATGGAAGTCAGTGGGAAAAAATAAAGAAATAGCACATGTATGTAATCATTTAAGTGGGAACCATATGCCTTAGAAAGACAGTGCTCTTTATTTGAGGTAGTTCCTATTTTATCAAAGTAGTACTACTGCTCTTCTAAAGTAGATTTGAGTGGGAAGGGAGATTTTTTAAAAAGCAATGCACACACAAAAATTATGAACAGGTGTGGGATGGCAGTCCTGGATTCAGGCATATCTTGCTTATGTGCAAGCACAATCTGCTTAGCACACTAAATGATGCTGTAGTACAAGGCACACCCTGTCTCTTGATGTTACCACGCTCTTGGCGCCATGAGCCTACTTGTTTGTGTGCATTTCCCTTTCTGGGTATGCCTCACGAGTTGGGATGCCGTGTAATGGATGGTATGGAGTTCTAAGATTGGCCACTGCTAGGTGATGTCATGCAATGTAGGGGCTGCCAGTCCCAGACCTATTTAAGATACCAGCTCTGTGGAAATAAATGGATTTTCACAGATTTCCACCACCTGATATGATCCCTGAGCTGTGACCACATGCATGCTCTTTTTAGTCAGCTTGATTATGAGGCCATCAACCCTGCAGCTGGCTCTTCAGCTCCTTTGGTTGTGGGAGCCAGCAGCTGCGCAACTGTGTGTTTGGCTGCTGGACCATCAGTCCCACAGCTGCATGTTTGGCCGCAGGGCCACCAACTCTGCGTGCACATGCCCTCTCCAGCTTGTTCAACTGTGGGGTCAGCACCCCCACAACTGGTGCCTGAACAGGGACACCTGAAGCAATCCAGTGAGTCTGGTTAAGTGAACCCCCACAATGAGGAATCTGCCCTCCAATTCTAGGGAGCCTCTCTTTTAGGCTGAGCAACTTTGGGACATTTTCCTTCAATGTGCTCCCTGGCCCTCTGCTGTGAGTCTTTCTTCTCTGTTGTAACTATTATCTTCCAATGTTTGTGCCAGAAATAGACCTGAGGTATTGCAGACTCGAATTAAAAACAAAAGTAAATATACCTCTCTCTGACTTGGTGCTCTTCCTGCCACTGACAAGGCTTTGGCCCCATGCGTCCCTTTGATAGCGTTTAAGGATTATCAGGACCCCCGCCTCCCACTCCTTTTTGCTATGCCTCTACTGAACTCACAACTGCTCCTTCAGCTCCCTTAGACCCAGGCCATCTGCTGGCTCCTCAGCCTTTTTGGACTCTTTGTGCTCAGTGGGACCATGCATGGGGATTCCCTCCTCAGCCCTTAACCCCACCTCTTTAGAGGTCTTTCCTGTTAGCCTTACCCATACCCCAAAATGCCCACTCCTTTGTTATCTTCATGACTCTAACAACATCAAGGACCTCTACAAAGCCATTTCTAGAGATGGTCCATGCTCTCCATATGTAGAGAGCCTTTTAGATACCTTTTCCTTGCGACTCAACACCTCTTATGATTGGAAATACATGGCCCAGGCTGTCTTAGTGCCCAAGGATATATTAAAATGGAAGGTCTGTTTTAATGATCAAAGTGAATAGGAGGTGGAGAGTAATCGCTCTACTGGAGTACAAATGTTTAAGCATCAGCTTCAGGGGTAAGACCAATTGTGGACCCAGTAGACCAAGCCTTCCCTCAACCCCTAGACATGAGACCAGGTGTGCTCCTGAGGAATGTGGGCCTGGAGAAAGCTCCCTTTTTCCAAGGGGGAGGGGGTAGTCTGCCACATTTCTCAACTGCAGCAACAGCAAAGAGAGGACTTTACCCAGGTTGCTGAGGCAGGACAAGGGAAGATCTCCCATGAGGAAGTCCATGACACCTTAATTAAGGAACTGGCATATGAGGGCTCTAATGCAAATTCTAAAACAGTATTCTTGCCAGTTCACTCTAAACCACTTAAGAACTGGATAACAGCTACTCAAACTATTGGCACTAGAGGTTCTGATATGGTGGCTTCAGTACAAGCCTTCACCTCTTCCCTGCACCCCCTCCCAAATGTTGGGGTTGTGGCCAAATGGGTCACTTGCAAGCAGCCTTCTCTTTTGCAGCTGCAGCTCCAACCCCACCTAGGAGCCCCAAGTGGCCCTCCATGCCTTGTCCCAAGTGCAAGAGGGGATTCCACTGGGCCTGAGATTGCCACGCTAAATATACTAAAGATAGTACCCCTATTAATAAAGGTTTAAACTCCACCTGGGGCAGCTCCCAGCCCCACAAGAAAGGGAGCCAGGACCCTGTCAATCTTATCTCTCTGCCTCAAATCAAATGGGAATAGAAGGACCAGGGATCCTTATAGGTCCCCCTTGAGGAGACCTATAAGCCCTGCATACAAATTTACATAGGGGATAAGTCTTTTAAATGCTTATTAGATACTGGTGGATTCTGAACCATCATTAGGGAGGAGGACGAGGCTCTGAAATAAGAGAAACTAACTGAAGGGCCTTTGGTCCAGGGATGGGAGGAAATGTGGCATCTAAAACAACTACCTGACCTATGGTATGGAGAGACTTAGATGGGGGACAGGGGACCATTAAGTCCTATTTATGCCTGTCCTGCCTCATAACTTGTTAGGCAGGGAATTCCTTGATGCCTCAGGGGCAATTCTAACTGGATGATAAAGTCTCTTATGAGGCAACCATATACTCTCATGTCCAAGACAGAGGTTCCCAGTAGTGTTTTGCCATTCCCTACCCTTGCTCCTGTTATGCTAGAATAGGTGACTTCAGCTCCCATCTGGGTGGAACAGTGGACATTTCCCTCATTTAAACTTACAGCTTTGGAGTCCTTAGTTGCCATGCAACTAAATGCAGGGCATATTGAACTGTCTGTTAGCCCCTGGAAGACCCTTGTCTTTGTAATTCAAAAGAAACAGCAAGGGAAGTTTCCTATGCTTCAGGACCTCAGGGCCATTAACACTACAATGAAAAAAATGGGAACCACCCAACCTGGGCTCCCTTGGCTCTCACCCATACTGGTGGGCAAACATATTGCTATTCTTGATACTAAAATTTGTTTCTTTACTATTCCCCTGCACCCCAAGAACAGACCTTGTTTTGCATTTACTATCCCACTTAGGAACCACTCCTTCCCCACACAGAGATATCAATGGAAAGTCCTGCCATGGGGCATGAAAAATAGCCCCACAATCTCAGGTTTTTGTTGGTCATATTCTGAAAAGGTTTTCTAAAATGCCGGGGTTAGATGTCATCCACTACATGGATGATCTCCTAGCTCACTGTGACAGGACAGTCCTGGATTCCCTACTCCTGCAAGTCTTAGTGTCCCTTGAGGCTGCCCATTTGAAAATCTTCCAGGAGAAAGTTCAACTCCACTCTTTCTAGGATCAACTCTGGAGAATAGGTTGATTCAGCCTTAGATGTCAATAATCAAACTCCCCAAGATGTTGCCCCTTCATCAGCTCCAAAAGGATTTGGGGCAATTTACTGGCTGCACCCATGGCTTCATATCTCTTCAGAGGAGATGCATTCATTGTATGATTGTCTTAGGGGCCGTACAGAGCCTTCCTGGCTCCACAGTGTAACCTGAGAAGTGTGTATTGTTCTCCAAAAAAAAAAAAAAAAAAAAAAAAAAAAATCAATGCTACTTGGCCTTCACTGTTAGACTTGACTACTCCATCCCCTTAATGGGGATAACTCTCATTCCAGGTGATTTTCCAATGGGGGTGATATGGAAAGAATACATAAAACTTTAAAGGAACAATTACAAAAACAGAAGGAGGCCTATACCTCCTCCGCCTGGCCCCCGATGATGAAGTGTGCAGAGCACTCTTTACTATTAATTTTCTGTCAGTTTTGAAACCAGACATGATATCCCCAGTCCATAAGCATTGGAGTCCTCTGACAGGCATAATGAGGTGCTGTTGGTACTATGGCGAGATCCAATGTCAGGACAATGGAAGGGCCCAGACCCACTGCTAACATGGGAAGAGGGTTTGCCTCCGTCTTTCCACAGATGGAGCCCCACCACATTTGGGTTCAGTCAAGAAGTGTTCATCCTTAGACTCCAAGGGATGGACCAGGAACCACTGGTAGAGAACCTGGCCCATTTGAGCATCCAGGAAGGGTGGAAGAAATCCAGGAGAATGCTGCTCTGCCAGAGGCCAACACACAGGATGATATGTGGGGACCCTAAGGCACTGGAATCACAGGTGCAGAGCCTCAGGCTTCCGAGGATGGTGCCAGATTTGCCCAACTCACCATTTCTAGTGGCATCCTCCTGGGCTAGTGCCCTGCCTGTGATTTTTGGCAATGATTCTGCCCTTAATCCACCCAAGGGCCTTAACTTGAAAATTAAAACAGCACCTAATAATCAATTTGTCCTGATGGGAGCCATTCATTTTTTACTTAACTCCAATCAAACTGTTACTCAATATTTGGGAGGAACTGGTAGGACGTACTTTTTGCCCCTACTCCCTACTTTGAGAGGAGTCAATTATTATGATAATGGCTCCCTACCATGCTTGCCTGAAGGCTCCCTTTGTGTTCACCTCACCTGAACCAGTGGAACAAAGAAATTACCATGGCCATATCTGCAACCCACAATGCTACTGGCTTTATTTATATCCTTAGGACACCAGTAGTTGCATGGTTGTTGGTGAATTTGACCACTCCATGGGAAGGCCTGACAAGGCTGTAACATGTAGTCATTCTTCATCATCATAACAAAGAGTTACAGAGGCCATCATCCTTTGTTACAGGAGCAGTTGTCTCAGAATTATTGATTGAAAACACCCTACCAACAGCAGCCACACCCTTCAGCAGGAAAATGACCTGCAGCAAAAACTGACTAAGCTTTTATTTGCTCAGCATGTTTGTGTTTGTAGACCTCTCCAATTGGACTTGGGGATGGCACACAATCAGCTTCTTTCATTATCTGATGACTTGTAAAAGAATTGGACATAGATGGTTGCTAATAGGGTTCACATGGACATTGCTTATTACTTTTGCAAAACAGGCATGGCCATTTGGGTCAGACAAACGAAACTGACCATGACTACTAACACTCTCTCAGAGCTTGTGGAGGCAAAAACAGAAGGGGGAGATGTCAGACAGCAGTCCTGGACTCAGGTGTCCATTTCACATCTGCAGGCACAGTCAGCTTAGCACAGTAAGTGATGCTATAGTACAGGGCACACCCTGTTGCTTGATACCAGCACACTCTTGGTGCCATGTGCTGACTTGTTTCTTTCCATATCCATTTCTGGGCATGCTCCATGAGTTGAGATGACATATGATGGATGGTATGGAAGTCTAAGATTGGCCACTGGTAGGTTATGTCATGTGATGTAGTGGCTGCCCATTCCAGACCATTTAAGCTACTGGCTGTGGGGAAATAAATGGATTTTCATGGATTTGCATCACCTGATGTGATTCCCGGGGCTGTTACTGCATATGTGTTCTTTTTAGCCAGCTTGATTGTGAGGCCATCAATTCCACAGCTGGCTCTTCAGCTCATTTGATCATGGGAGCCAGCAGCTCTGCGCCTGCATGTTTGGCCAAGGGACCATTAGTCCACAGCTAAGTGTTTGGCTGTAGGACTGTCTGTCCTGCAGCTGTGTGTTTGGCTGCAGGGCCACCACCTCAGTGTGTGTGCCTTCTGGAGCCTGTTCAACTGCAGGAACAACAGCCCCACAAACAAGATGCTTACAATACAAAGAAAATAATGTGGTTTATCTGGAGTACATCTGATCTGGCAAGAAATTACCTTCACCTGAAAGAGACATGAGTGGTGTTAGTTGCCTTTGTGCCTTCTGGTTACTACCATTTCCCCTGCTCTAATCATTCAGGAGGCATCTACTAGAAGGACCTCTCTGTAAAAATTCCTAAAGGATTTCTTTAATTTGGGACTTTATGTAAACAATAAAATAAATTAATAATTTCCTTAATGCTCCCTTGAGTGAATGTTAGATGCATTTTTTTTTTCTAACTAAAGTCTAAATGATATAAGGAAAGGACCATAAAGATATTGAATGGAGTGTTGAAACAGGCTTTCAGTGCTTCCTTACTAAAGGTCTGCTGAGAATCCAACTGTACACAACAGTGTCTGTGATTCTCCTAAATCAGTTTTACATGCCCCTGAATTTCATACTATTCAATGATTTATAATCATTGCTGGGATTACTCAGTTTGTATGTTATTGTCACATCTTGAAATTTCTCAGAATTCCCTTTAAAAATGTTTTTTAATCAGTTGGTTTCCACAGGTATCTGTTTCCTTCAATATCTTCTGCAAAATTCTGTTGCCTGTTTTCCTTCTTAACTGGTAAAACAGCTCTGGTCTTTGTCTGTTGGCTCTGTAGCTGTCTTTTTAAGTTGAGTACCTGTCCTATTTAGACTTCTCTCTGTGTTCGTCTATCTTTTCTGTCAAAATGGAAAAGAAATAGGGGTGAACCAGAGTCACATTTTTAGGTAGCTAGTTAGATATTAGCAGGATGAAATGGCATTATGTCTAGACCACCTCTCTCATAATCAACAGTATGTAAAATCAAATATTGGAACTATGGGATTCTACTCAGAAAAATGGCACCTGAGTCATATTTACTGTCCTGGAAAGACACGTGTCATCCTGAACATCCCAGAATATCATCAGTTGGAACTCAACCTAGTTCCAGGAATCCTGAACCTTGTAAGATTACTATCAGGAGCTTTTCAGATAAGGAACAAGGACGTATCATTGCCCCTTCATGGAAGAGTCAATCCAAATGGGCCCTCAATCACCCAGGGAAGGAAATACCCCTTAGGAAAGCAATCTGTTCCAGGGACTTTAGAAATAGCATAAAACCTGTTTAAAATGTAAATCAGCGTAATGGTCTCTTTGGCCGCTGTCCATTCTCACCATTTACCCCTTGAGAGTAATACACTTAACTCTATAATATATTCCGCCTATCTTCTACATTATACTTTGTGTGCCTCATCTATGAATTATTTTCTCTCTCTCTCTCTCTCTCTCTCTCTCTCTCTCTCTCTCTCTCTCAGCCAGATATTAAAGCCAGGTGTCCTCCTCTATTTTCTCTCTCTCATTGTTATTATTGATATTATTATTGTTGTTGTTGTTGAGGCAGCGTCTTCCTTTAGCCCCAAGTGTCCCAGAACTTGCTATGTAGACCAGCTTGTCGTCAATCTTACAGAACTCCCTGCCTCTGCCTCCCAAATAGAGCGTTGTTAATTTTTTTATAGATACATTGTTTAATGACCCAGAGTTTTATGTTTTGTACATATAGGGAAGAAGCCATAAAATGGCTTCACTTTTCTTTGGGGCAACTCATATTCTGTAAGGTTGTATAAAGTATTGGATGCTTGGAACATGGTTAAGTTTAATTGAAGGAAATGTAATGAAGTTTATATGACTGAATTACTAGTAGATTCCTAAAATTGAAGAGACAGGGTGAATAAATAATTACCTAGTTTCATTTGTTATGAAGTATACACTCACTACAGGTTACTAGGTAATTTTGAAAGTTCATAAGAAAAGATATATAAATAGCATATTAAAAAATTAGAGCCAGTGAGGCTGGAGAGATTACTTGGCAGTTAAGGACACTGGCTGTTCTTGCAGAAGACCCAGGTTTGAATACCAGTACCCAAATGGTGGCTAACAAGCATCAGTAACTCCAGTTCCAGGGGATCCAATGCCTCCCTCTGTCCTCTGCAGGTACTGCATGACATGGGTGCACTTACACACAGGCAGACATAACACTCATACACAAAATAGAAATAAAATAAATATAATATATCATAAAAATAGAACCAAGTGTGATGGTGCATGCCTTTAAGCCCAGGACTCCAGAGGCAGAGGCAGATGGATCTGTATGAGATTAAGGGCCAGCCTTGTCTACGTAGTAAGTTCTAGGCCAGTTGGGGCTACAGGGAGACTGTATCTCAGAAAAACCAAAGAATAAATAAATAAATAAAAAATAACTTTGCCAGGCGTGGTGGCACACACCTTTAATCCTAGCACTCAGGAGTCAGAGGCAGGTAGATCTCTGAGTTCAAGGCCAGCCTGGTCTACAGAGTGAGATCCAGGCCAGCTGGGACTAAAAGGGAGACCCTGTCTCAAAAATACAAAAAAATAACTTTATTTCATTCTCTGACACCACTGGGTATTTAACTAGTTGCTCTTAAAGCCTATTTCTTTTTGTATATTTTTAATTAAATTTTAATGTATTTCACACAAAACATCTTTACGCTCCCACCCCCATCTACACCCTCCCACAAATGCTCACTAGATGTCATGAATTTTTCATTTATATTAAGACCTATCAAGTCAAGTCAGTGTACTCAGAATGTCCCTTGGTACTAGTTTATACACTGGTGTTTAGTTAGCCTATCTAGGGTCACTCCTTTAAAAAAAGTCACCTCTTCCTCACTCAGGAATAATCAGCTGTTAATAGTTCTTTGGCTAAGATTGGAGCCTGCTCCCATTTCCTTGGTTCCATGCCGGGTTTTTGTCTGCTTGCATTTTCATGGGTTTTGTGCATGCAGGCACCATTACCATAGGTTCCTATGAGCAAGGTCATCCTTGGTTCCATGCCGGGTTTTTGTCTGCTTGCATTTTCATGGGTTTTGTGCATGCAGGCACCATTACCATAGGTTCCTATGAGCAAGGTCATCCTTGGTTCCATGCCGGGTTTTTGTCTGCTTGCATTTTCATGGGTTTTGTGCATGCAGGCACCATTACCATAGGTTCCTATGAGCAAGGTCCTGGAAACCTATAAGATTCTGTTTCAATATGGTCATGCACATCCTCCTTAGGCCTTTACAGTCTTTCTGTACCCTATTCTGCAACAGTTCCTGAACTCTGGGTGAATGAAGTTTAATATAGGAATCCTATCCAAGTGTTCACACTCCGAAGACTCTTATTCTCTGCACTTTGGCAATTTGTGGCCTTTTGTGTTTGTTTCCCTCTGTTATCAGATGGAGCTCCATTGATGAGAGAGATGAGAGATCCATTAGTAGTCTCTCTACCCCTTGTTCCAGTATGTTCTAAAAATAATGCTTAGCTGGTGTAAAAAAAACAGAAATGTGTTAGTTCAAAAGCCTACTGAAAAATTACACATTCAATATCTCTACATGTGTCTGTGTGTAGCTGAATGATATATAACAAGAAACAATGCCAGAGAAGAGAAATCTCCCTTTAAGTTATTGGCCAGGGTAGTACAAAAATCTCCCCAAATTACAAAGGCTATTTTCACAACCCTTGATTCCCTCCCAGAATTTGAAGTTAAGACACTATTGCTGAATATAGGACATACTTCAGATACAGAACTTGGAGCAATGGAGCTGGAACTGACTGGGAAGCCACCTCCCTGAAGGCTAGCTCTCATAGTTTTATGTAAGCTGCTAAGGGAAAACATCAACTGATGATCCAACACAAGCTTTAAGACCTAATAACCAGCAGGCTCACGCTAGACCAGTTGAAGTGCAGGGTGCGGGCCACATGCACATCTCAGCCAGGTGGATTGTGGGAGGTGTGTGTGGATCTCTGGCCTGGCTTGCATAGAGGTGGCTGGCTCCTGCCAGACCAGCTGAGACACAAGGTACTTGTGCATGGGCTAAGCAAGCAACCCCTCCCCCAAACTGGAATTATGGAGGGAGTGCCCAGTAAGCCCCACAACCAACCTAGAGCAACTGGCTGGCAGGAGAGGGAGTACAGTGCTTAGAAGGTATCATCTGGGTCATTACCTGCTAAGTTCTCACAGAACAGAAAGGGAAGAGAGAGAGCTATACCTTCTAATATATAACCAAATTTGAAAGCCTGAAACCTAGACAAGTCAACATTCCATAAGCAAGGAGAATACAAGGAAGGCATCTGAAGGAATCAAGGAAAGCAATCCTTCAACATGGTGAAGAGGCATTGGAGATTTGGATCGGAATACAGGCAAAAGGAAACCTACATGCCAAGTGCACAACGAAAGAACAATATGGGGAAAGCACAGAATAATTCCACACTAAGCTCTACCAAGCCTGTGGAGGATTTCTAGAATAGGAACCCCTGGGAGGTAGCCCAGGACACCAGACCTTAGAAGAACAATCACAGATATATTCAAAGAAATTATAGAACTAAGGGGGAGAGAATGAAAAACTCAGAAAGAACCCAGAGGGAGAGAATGGCAATCTTCAGAAGGAACTAAAAGGAGAAAATGACAAACTCTGGAAAGAGCTAGAGGGAGAAAATGACAAACTCCAGAAGCAAGTGGAAACACTGAAAATCTCCCAAGCTGAAAGGAAAAAGGAAACCAACCGGCGAAGCAAGGAGCTACAAGAAGAGATTGAGAAGCTCCAAAAAGAAGTGGAAATACTAAAGAAAACACAGGATGAAATGAAAAAGGAAATTGAACACTCATCCAATCAAGAGGAAACAATGGGAAAAAGCCTCAGAAGCAGAATGGAGGAAGCAAAAACAAAACAAAAAAAAAAAACAAACAAACAAAAAAAAAAAAACAAAAACAATATCAGACCTGGAAGATAACACAGAACACTAAAAAGCTCAAGTAAAGACTATGAAAAATTTAAAAATACATAAGAGTGAACAACCACGAAATGTGAGACACTATGAAAAGATCAAACCTCCACATCATAAGGATAGAGGAAGGAGAAGAATCCCAAGAGAATGGTATTGATCAGATCTTCAAAAGAATAATAGATGAAAATTTTCCCAAACTAAAAAAAGACAAACCCATACAAATACAAGAAGCACATAGAACACCAAATAGACAAGATCAGGAAAGAAACTCCCCATGCCATATCATAATTAAAATGCTAGATGCCCAAAACAAAGACAAAATTCTGAAAGCCACAAGAGAACAACAAGTTACATATAAGGGGAAACCTATCAGAATTACAGTTGACTTTTCACTGCAAACTGTGAAAGCAAGAAGAGCATGGATCAAAGCATATCCAGTGCTAAACGACTCTAAATGCCAACCCAGGTTACTATACCCAGAAAAAAATGCCAATTATAGTTGAAGGAAAGAAAAAAATCTTCCATGACACAAACACGATGAAAGAATACATGTCCAGAAAACCAGCCCTTCAGAGAATACTTGAAGCATCTCAAAGGACAGAGGAGAGGAGAAACTATCCCCAGGCAACTTGAAAGAGAAATTCATAAAAGCATAACTGAAGAAGTAGAAACCTAGATCAAAAACACAAATGGATAAGGTGAAAAGAAGCAACACATATTTCTCAATTATAACCTTAAATATTAATGAACTAAACTCCCCAATCAAAAGTCACAGACTGGGAGAATGGATTAGGAAACAGAATACAACTATATGCGGTCTGTAAGAAACCCACCTCACCCTCAAGGGTAGGTGCCAACTTAAAGTGATAGGATGGAAAAAATATTCCGAGCAAAAAGAAAGCAGGCATTTCTATTTTAATATCAGACAAAATAGGCCCAGGTGCATGATGCTGGGTGGGGCAGCAGTGTGCAGTGGAGCAGAATTGGGGGTTTGTGATTGGCTCTGGGAGCTGACGTCATTTTGCTTATAAAAACAGGCTGTAGCCAGCAATAAATCGAATTCTCCATTACCGTAATTACAGAATTCCCAGCCATCATTTTTTATGCACATACAGGCCGAAACAGGCCTACATTTCATTCAGGTGACCAATGGGTTGGACAGAGGTCTTTAGACCACCAATCTGGATAGCTGGTGTGGTGAAGTGAATTGTGAATGGACATAGGCTGAAGATAGGCCATCATCCATCAACCTGAAACTCCTGTCCAGGGACCAGCAGTCTTTTGGCAGGTGGAAAGATCACAGCGAAGGGTGGGAAATGTTCCATTGTTCCAGGCTAAGGACCTGAGTTGGAAGTACCTCTCAGGTTGGGTTACAAAAGTATCCAACTGACCTCTACTCTGAGAGGTCCATTTCCTACAGTGGCTGCAGGCAGGTACTGTGCTCCCCTTCCTTTAGCAGGGCGAAGTTGTACCTGGTTGTGGCAAAGGAAGTTTCTTACATTTTGACACATCAACGCAGGGCACAGAAACCAGTTTGGCGAGCTAGAATCCCTGCAAGATGGAAAATAATACTTTTAAGGGAGCTGTGTTTTTTGATGTGTGGCATGTATTTGTTGACTGTGTGCCATGGTTTGCTGTAGCTATTGTGTTTGAAGTTCTAGCCTGGAGATAGTGTAGTGTCTCTGAATCTTTGAAGGCACAGACTAAGGATGGAGATGGAGGAAATTCTCATGTTGATTCTGCTGGTGTGCCTGTGGATGGCGCTGACAGTGATTTGGCCTGTGCACTGGAGACCCCTTCTCTGATAAGCTTTGAGAGGTCTGCATTCTCTTGTGGATTTTCATCCACTCAGTAGGGCACATCTATGGAGCCCCTGGGTGCTGTTTTGGCTCCCTCTGATTGGGGAAATCTGTCTGTCCCCAGGCTCCCCAGATTATGAATATTAAGAGAAATTGTGAGAGAGGAGTTTTTCCTCTCCCATACACTTGCCTTTTAGAGGCTTTTTCAGTGGGCATGGAACTTGCTGTGGAGCCTGAATTTCAGCCCCAAAGGGAAGCCCAGGCTTCCTCCTCCTTTTTTTTTTTTTTTTTTTTTTTTTTTTTTACTTATAAAAGGTAGAGTTTATTTGAGCTTATGATTGATGATTCCAGGGAATCAGAGTCCATTGTGGTGGGAGGAATGGTGACCAGGGCTGGAGCAGAAAGCCGAGGTTCACATCTCCCAATGAGTACAGGAAGTCAAGAAAGAGAGCCTGGAGAATGGAAAGGCTTGTTAAACTCCCTAAGCCCACCTCCAGTGACGTACTTCCTCCAGCATGGCCACACCTTCTAAGACCTCCAAAAACAGTGCCACCAACTGCAGACAAAATGTCTGAATACTTAAAGCCTATGGGGGACATTCTCATTCAAACTACCACATTCCACTCCCTGGCCCCCATAGGCTCATGACCATATAAAATGCAAAATGCAATTAGTCCAACCTTAAAAGTCCCCACAGTCTTTTCTAGTCTCAATTCTATTCAAAAGTCTATAGTCCAAAGTCTCTTCTGAGACACAAGCCAATCTCTTAACTGTAAGCTCCTGTAAAATCAAAAGACAAATTACATACTCCCAAGATACAGTGGAACCAAATACACATTCCCATTCCAAAAGGGAGGAAGAGAGGCATAGTGAGGAAATACTGGACCAAAACAAGACTGAAAACCAGCAGAGCAAACATCAAGTCCAGTAGCTCCAAATGTGACTTCTTGGATGTTACTTCCAAAGGGCTGAGATGGCTCAGCTCTTCCAGCTTTGCTTGTGACATACATCTCTTCCTTAGGCTGGTACCACTCCCTGTATGCAGCTCTCCTTGGCAAATATATCACAGCTCTGGCATCTTGAATGTCTTCTTGGGGTCTCCACTGCCAACCAGGCTTCACATTCACAACTTCATTCAATGGCCTATCAGGGCATTCTTTATTCAGGGATGTCCCTGCTGCACTCTGCATGGCCTCGGTGGCTCTCTGAAACTGCAGAGAAAGAACTGATGACCCCTTCACTCTTGCATCCTTCATGCCTCTAAAGCCAGCACCACATGAATGAAACTGCCAAGTTTGGCTGCAAGTTTGGGATGGACCCTGGCCTATTTCAAACACATTTGTAACTTTTCTCTGCCCTGGACTTTTTGGAGCAGAAAACCCTTTCAGTATTTTCCTTTCAAAAGTTGGAGGCTTAGCTGGGTGTGGTCTTTCCCTGAAGGTGCTATTTCTGTTGTTTACTTGTAAATCTTGAGGCCTCACCTTAATCACTTTAATCTCACTTTTTCCATTGTTTACTTGTAAATATCTAGGCCTCTCCTTAATCACTTTAATATCCTTATCAAAGCGAGCCTCTCCTTCACATGTCTTGGCCCCACCTTTAATTTCCCTAGTCCACTATTCAGATCCAAACTGTACATTCTGCATTTCTATCTGCCCCATTTGCTCTTTTTTACTGAAGATCTGTATAATATTCACCATTAATAGCTATGCCACCATTTCTACATTAGGCTGTCTTGAAATATTTGCTGCCAAAGACATTGGTCCATTGATTTTCAGTTTAGCATCAGGCAAGTATTTGGGCTGTGGACAAACTGTGGCCAGATTCTTTGCCAAAATATCCCAGGTGCTGTCTGAGTCCTTATTTTCCTCTGGAACTACATTTTTTGCAGCAATGCTTACTTCTAGGCTTCTACTAGAATGGCCCACTAAGCTCTGCTTACAGTAGTCAACAACTTTTCTAGCTCAAATTTCCAAAGTCTTCCACATTTTTCCAAACACCCACATGGTCAGGTTCTTCACAGCCAATAGCCCACTCTCTGGTACCAAATACAGTATTAGTCACTTTTCTCTTGCTGTGATAAACCACCATGACCAAGGGAACTTATAAAAGGAAGAGTTTATTTGAGTTTATGATTGGCAATTCCAGGGAATCAGTAGCCATTGTAGTGGGAGGCATGGTGGCCAGGGCTGGAGCAGAAATCTGAGGTTCACATCTCACAATGGGCTTCCTCCTTCTTGCTGCGGTTCAGGTGGTGAAGGTCATGGGGGCAGAGACAGAGGCAGGGAGGGCAAGCATCCCCATAGAGCAAGCTCAAGGCTTTTGCTGTAAGCCTTCTATTGAGGTACACATTTTTACAGGCTGCTCAGTTCTAGGCCAGCTAGGGTTGTGGAGGCAACTCCTAACCCAGGAATTAGCCTACAAATATTGGCTTGTATGGAAGTTTGTGAAAAGCCAGCTACAGTTTAAGTATATTTTAAAAGTTCTCCTTGAAAACTTTCTTTCTGTAAATAATGTCTTTGCAGTGGTTAATTCAGCTCAGGTTTTCTTTTTGTCTGCTAAGCTTCTGCTAGGACTTCATTCCAGGGCCAGTGTTCTGTAACACAAATTGGGATTGTAATTCCAGGCTTGAGGAGCCAGGCATGCTGGTGCATGCCTTTAATCCTAGCACACAGGAGACAGATGTAGGCAGATCTTTGTGAGTTCAAGGCCAGCCTGCTCTGCATAATGAACTCCAAGCCAGCTGGACCTGGAAGGAGGCCCTGCCTTAATAAGACCAAAAGCTATTACATTGTGTTAAGGTAAAAAAAAAAAGATCAAATTTAACTCAAAACTTTGTAAGTAATTTCTTGGCTTTCTTAGAAGAATTTGGCCCCTAACCACAAATAAATTGAGTTAGTTCTGGTCTTTGGGCTCTCTGAACCTTGGCCTATAAGGAAAGGGTAAGATAAACAGGTACTGGACAGGTATAGATTAGGAATAAAATTAGAATAGGGCTCAGTGTAGGGAAAGAATTAGGGTTGGATAGGGACTGCCAAATGGTGAAGAGATGAACCAAGAGATTAGCAAATGAACTTCAGAGGTTTGTGTGTTACCAAAGTACATATTCAAATAGAATGTATACCCTACAACAAAAGTGTAAAATAATTTTGTGTGTTCTTCATCAATATTAACCAATAATGTAACCTCTCTTCTCTCACACAGGTCAACTTAACAATATTTTCTTCATTATGTGTGTATATGTGTATATATGTATGTGTACACATGCACATGTGTGTATGGGTGTGTGAGTACTTGTTTTAATCCCTATGCTTTTCTAAATTCCTGTGTATTAAAAAGTTGACTATAAATCACTGTTAATAGATTCAACCTATACAAAACTATTAGTTGATACCTTTGGTGTTAACAATCTTTAATTCGGTTTATGTAAAATGTTAATATGTATTTGTACTATTCTAAAAAGCCTCTGAGTTGAAACTGGCCCTTTCAACTCAAACGCAGCTCTATTAATATAGTTAAAATTCTATGATTATTTGTGTAATCTACTTGTCTTGGTTAAGATTTACTCATAAAATTATACAGGTGTAGTAACAGTTAACTACTTTGTGGCTTAAAACCACCTGCTGTTTGCACTCCTTCAATGCCTAAGATGAAAATTCAAGCAAATTCTTAAAGTGTTGTAGGAAATAAATCAGTTATGGTGCACGCCTTTAATCCTAGCACTTGGGAGGCAGAGGCAGGCGGATCTTTGTGAGTTCAAGGCCAGCCTGGTCTACAGAGTGAGTTCCAGGACAGCTGGGGCTACAGGGAGACCCTGTCTCAAAAAGACCAAAAAAAAAAAAAAGAAATAATCTTATTTTATTTTAGATATAATTTAAAGTATGGTTAAATGTGTATTGTAGAGCATTTAACAGCTAGGTAAAACGTCTTTAAATCAGGGTTTTGTGCCAGGCCTGGAGAAGGCATCTCTAAGAGCTTGGAGAAAGATGGTCATTAAAATCCACTCTGTAAGGTTTGCAGTTTAAAATGACATGTTCAAAAATAACATCTAGAGGTATTTCAGTAGAGATTTATACAGAAATATAAATAAATAATATAAGTTATTGGACTTGATTTCTCTGGAGTCTAGTGAAAGAATTTTAAAGAACAATGCATATCTAATTGATACATGCTTAACTGGTATCCAAATTTGCCTAAACTTTGTCTACATATTATATGATATTTTAAGATTTAGTAAAAGTAAAAATGTTTATATTAAACATCATTGGTTAAAAGGTTTTAATAAAATAGTAATACATTTAAGCTAATTGGTGAATACAGATTTTTATCCATGTTTGTTTTACTTAAAATTTGCATAACAACAACTTTGTGGTTAATGTGCACAAATGTTCTCTATATTTTTTGTGTTGTACCTTTGTACATCATCACCTTGCAGCATTTTCTTTTACCTGTAGGATAATTTAACTAAAGGAATTAAGTTTACTTCCCAAATTAACAACATACAGTCAATGATAAAAAGTTTGGGTGAATTTAATGAAAATTTATACCTTTATTCCTGTCTAGAGGTATTTATAATACAACTGCCTTTTAGAGATTTGTGGGTCAAAAATGAAAACTTAAAATACAAAAGGAGGGGGGTACAGTTAGATAGAAAACTCTCTAAACATTTTGTCAATTTTTTTTCTTTTTTTTATGTGTATGAATGTACTATCTGCATGTAGGTTGGTGCACCTATGTCGTGCAATGCTGCGGAGGTAGAAGAGCACATCAGATTCCCTTGGAACTGTATTAAAGACAGTTCTTAGCTACCATGTTGGTGCTGGGAAACAAACCTGGGTCCTCTGCAAGAACAGTTGGTGCTCCCAACTGCTGAGCCATCTCTCCAGCCCCTAAATTTTTCAATTTAAATCTTAAAACTAACTATCAAAGAAAACTTGTATTCCTACAGGTAAAAATACCACCAACCTAAATGCCTGAAAAAGGTTCAACTTTGGGCTGTGTAGGGTAGACTAAGAAATACTAGCAGAGAAGCTGACCCATCTGAATATTAAAAGGAAGAAAATCCTCAGACTGCCTGAGTCACAGACACCAAGCATCTCTCTGAATTCTATTTAAAACAACTGTTTATAATGTGTCCTAATGAAGTTTACCTTCTAGGTGCTGCAAAGTTTTAATATGAGAGACTTTCCTACCTCTCCTTTTCGTAGAAGAAGGAAAAACATGATGGTAATGAAGTCATTCCCTAACTGTAAATGAGAGCCAAATGTTACAATAGTAATTTCTTATAAACCATGTATAACTGCTTTCTTTAATTGACTGATAGACATAAGAACTGTGAAGAAAATCTCTATTCAAAGCCAAATACAATAGTAAAGTCTTTAAAAGCTGTATGATTAAATAAAATATATTAATACAGGAGAGCTCTGGTATCAGCAATGGGTCATTATGTCAAGGTGATGTTGGCTGGGGGGAATCCAAGCCCCAAAAAGGTAAAGGCTTTTTGCCTATAAACTGGGATACCTACAAGAAGAGTGGTGGTATGGCCCTGCTGCTGAAGACCTGGTGTAAGCATGGGAAACATGTTTTGAGACCTCAGTTGCAAGTTGCAGTTGCATGTTGGCCCCTGGAATGCCAGAGACCGTTACCAAAGGCCACTAAAACAATGAAACAAATATTGGTCGCCTTCAGTCAAGCAAGACTCCTCCATCAGTATCAGATACACCTCACCTGCATGGAGATATTGCACAGTCAGTGGCAGCCATATGTATGCATATCCCAAATCAAATTGGCTATTAGCTCTCTCCTTGGAGGAATAACTCATGACTGATGCCATAAGCTTACATCATTGGGTGGTTAGGAGATATTATAAGCCACAATAAGGATTTATCATCTTTGACAGAAGAGCCATGGTTCATGGATTAGCATACCATCCAAACATCAGTGTCTATGCCAATGTAACCTGCCATAGTAATTAGTGCTGTTTAAATGCCTGTGTTTCTAATTGTTTGTGTTTTATTAGTAAGATAAAAAAATTCTGGACTTCATTTGGGGGACAATGGGAGGGAAAGACCCCAATGTGGAGCAAAAGTGCAGGATTGATGGTTGTTTGGGATTGCCAAGGAGGAACCTTCAAGCACCTCCGTAAGGAAAACATGACATCAATTAGGTAAAAAAAGTCCTCCAATTCAAGTGATATGTGTGTATATATA
>VZQC01001686.1:1388100-1464287 GCA_009823505.1 Rhizomys pruinosus
TATACTGTGGCAATACAAGTTGGAGAGAACAACAACAAAAGAACTGAAAGAAAAAAATCTCTGGAAAGCCTTAAAAAAAGATGCAGGATATGTAGGGCAGAGTACAGGGACTTGGGTGGGGTGGGGGACATGGAAGGGGAAGCAACTCTGGATTTCATTGAGAAATGATGTATGACTTATGAAAAAAGTTTAATAACAATAAAAAGAGTCAAAAAATAAATGCTATAAAATACTTTAAAAAATCTGGGATAGACTGCCAACCCATGAAAGGAAACAGCCTGAACTGATCAGAGTCCAAAATGACATCTCCAGAAAAAGTAGACCATTTTGCTTCTCACCCACTTGTGCCCCTTTCTCAAAGCCTAGGGAACAACTTGCAAAAGAGGGGGCATGAGAGAATGTAAGGGCTGCAGAGATTGGGGTAAATTGTGAGATTATAGCAATATAGACTGGACTCTTATTTGATCAACATGCTTGTACATGCAAGCCTCTCCCGCTGGACAATGGGGAACTTGGGCTGTACAAGTTTGGACATAGCTGCTTGCAAATTGGTTTTACATGAAGGTTGCTTGTATTCATTCCTTATGGTTGACAGTTTACCTCATGGTTTGGTTTTGGGGCACAAATTGGTTTTAGTATAATATATAAAATCTTAGGTCTGGCCTGCCTCCACCTGGCACTCAAGATGGGTTTAAACAATCCTTTATTCAAGACCCAGGTTCCTTCATGGTGCCGACCTCTCCCATGGGCTTGTCTGCCTCTCAGAAAAAATAAAATAAAATAAAATGGGGAGATGTAGGAAGATCCAGTTTGAATTGGGGGCTAGTTCTCATCTAGCACCCGTCAGGGCACCACGTGGGGGGAATCAGGGGACTTCTCTGACGCCGCCCCAAGAAGGAGCGGACAATGTGGCCCAGGTGCATGATGCTTGGTGGGGTAGCTGTGTGTAGTGGAGTGGAATTGGGCATCTGTGACTGGCTCTGGGAGCTGATGTTATTTTGCTTATAAAAGCAGGCTGTAGCAGACAATAAATTGAATTCTCCATTACCATCATTACAGAATTCCTGGCTGTCAATTTTTGCACACATACAGGCTGAAGCAGGCATGCATTTTGTTCGGGTGACCAGTGGGTTGGACAGCGGTCCTTAGCCCACCAATCTGAGTAGCTGGTGTGGTGAAGTGAATTGTGAATGGACATAGGCTGAAGACAGGCCATCAGCCATCAGCCTGAAATTCCTGTCCAGGGGCCAGCAGTCTCTGGGCAGGTGGAAAAATCACGGCCAAGGGTGGGAAATGTTCCATTGTCCCAGGTAAGAACCTGAGTTGGAAGTACCTCTCAGGTCAGGTTACAAAGGTAACTAACTGACCTCTGTGCCAAAAGGTCAGTTCCCTACAGTTGCCACAGTTGGGTACTGTCCTCCCCTTTCCTTAACAGGGCCGTATTGTAACTGCTCGTGGCAAAGGAAGCTTCCTACACTACAGCATAACAGAAATATGAAAAAAATGTGTTACATGAAATGAACCAGATTCAAAGGATATATATATTTTTTCCCATTTCTCTGTAGTACATAGAAAAGGTAATTCATATCTACAGCAAGTACAATAAAGGGGAAGGGAGTGGGGAATACAGAATACGTACTAATGCTTGGATGACAAAATTTGTGAAATGTATCATGTTGATGCTTGTACTGTGATGATAATATACTTAATTCTCAATTTTATGCTTAAATTGGTTTGGAAGTAATTATCATGTTAGACATATTTAACCACAGCAAATAAATTTTTAAAATGCAGTTTAGGACTCCTTATAAAAATTTCTAATCAAGAGAACTTTAAAAATTGCATGTAATATAATATTATTCTTCCTCTATGAATATAAATACTGAGATCAAATCAGTTTTTTTGAGCCACGGAGATGGCTCAGCTGACAAACCAGGCAAGTTGAGGTTGACCTTTTGGACCCACATGATGAAAGGAGAGAACCAATGCCTGCAAGATGTTCTCTGTCTGCCACATGCATATGTTTACATCTTCATCACATGTGCACAACAAAATTAATAAAATAATTAAATTTGTCTTAAAGATTATCTTTGATCAAAAGGGGAGTTACTATGGAGTGAAAGTTTGCATTTCAAAAGAAAATCAGTCACTACATCTAGCATATCTTTTTAATATTTATTAATTTTTATATTTATTAATTTTATGTATATGAGTACATTGACTACATGTATGTGTACCTGAGTTGTATAATGCCTTCAGAGGTAAAAACAAGGTGTTGGATCCCCTGGGACTGGAGTAATAGACTGTTATTATTGTTAGCTGACATGCGAGTGCTGGGAATCAAACCTGAGATCTCTGCAAGAGCAGTCAGTGCTCTTAACCACTGAGCCAACTCTCTAGCCCCTGTCTAACATATTTTTAAGGCTATCAGGTTCTAAAACTGTTATTTCTCTTTCACCTACTACCTTTCCTGTATAATTTAGATAACTGATGGATATGCCTACTGTCTTTAAATTGCACAAGATTGGATAGACTTCCCTTACTCCTCTCCTTCATCAAAAGCAGTTGTGGCACCTACCTGCATTGGGACTGGATTTTAGGTCGCCTTTTTAAACATGTGCATGAGCACTAAGAATCTAAAATAATTGACCTTTCCATTTTACTTTTGAGAAATAATTCAGCAAGTTTGGCAAGTGTAGTGCCAATAAAAATCAACTATAAAGAGTATTTCATAGAAGTTTAAATATAATGGTCTGGTGTAATTTTAAAGATTCATGCATGAGTCAAGAAATGACATATGGAAAAATACACTATAAAATTCCTTTAGGAACCTAGCATTCTCCTTAGTTGATCTCAGCAACCACAGTATTCCCTTCAGTTTAACACAGCCACTGAAGCCTCCCTTGCAGTTGACCTTAGCCATACCAGCCTTTCAGTTAGTAGGACTCAACCACCGCAGCCTTCCTTTCAGTTGAACTCAGATACCCCAGTCTTACAGTCAGTCGACCTCAACCACCCCAGCCTTCTTTGCAGTTGACCTCAGGAACCCCAGCCTTGTTCTAGTTGACCTGAGCAACCTCAGTCAGCCTTCCCTTCCTTCTGTTGGACTCAGCAACTTCAGCCTTCCTTTCAGTTGAGTTCAGCCTCCCCAGCCTTCATTCCAGTTTACTTTATCTTTCCTTCAATTGACCTATGCAAAGTCAGTCTTCCCTTCAGTTGACATCTGAAACCTCAGTTTTACTTTCATTTGAATTCAGCCACCCCAGATATCTGTTCCTTTCGACTCAGCCACACCAGGCTTCACTTCAGTTGACCTCTGCCACTCCAGCTTTCTCTTCAGTTGAACTCAACCACTCCAGCCTTCCCTTAAGTTGGTCTCAGCCATGCCAGCATCCCCTACAGTTGACCTATGCTACCCTTGCCTTTCTTTCAGTTGAACTCATCCACTCAACCTTCCCTGATTTGACCTGACCCAATCCAGCATTCTAGTCAGTTGACCTCAGCTACACCAGCGTTCCCTTTATTTAGTTGGACTCATCCACCCCAGCCTTCCCTTCAGTTGACTTCATCCACCCTGGCCTCCTTGTCAGTTGAACATAGCCACCCCAGCTTTCCCTTCAATTGACCTCATCTATCTATCCCTTCCTTCCCCTCAGTTGGGCTCATCCACCCAGCCTTCCCTTAATTTGACCTCAGACAACCCAGCATTCTGTTCATTTGTGCTCAGCCACTCCAGTCATCTCTTCAGTTGACTTCAGCTACCCCAGGCTTCCCTTCTGTTGACCTCATTCAACTAAGCCTTCACCAGTTGACTTCAACCACCCCAGCCGTACTATCAGTTGGACACAACCACTCCAGCCTTCACATCAGTTGAACACAGTTGATCACAGCCAACCCAACCTTTTTTTCCAGTTGTTATCAACTATCTCTGCCTTCCCCTCAGTTGAACTCATCCACCTAGCCTTTCCTAAATTTGAAATCACCCAAACCAGCATTCTGTTCAGTTGATCTTACCCACTCCAACCTTCCTTTTAGCTGACTTCAGCCACCTCATCCTTCATTTCAGTTGACCTCCGTGACCCCAATCTTCCTTACAGTTGACCTCAGCCACCCCAGCCTTCAATCCTTGGACTTATCCCCCAGCCTTCCCTTCTGTTGACCTCAGCCAAATAAGCTGCCTCTGAAGTTGACTTCAATCACCCCAGCCTTCATGTCAGTTGAACAGAGCCACCCCAACCTTCCCTTCAGTTGGCATTAGCCAACCCAGCTTTCTTTTCAGTTGACATCAAACACCCTATCCTTCCCTTCAGTTGATCTCAGCCACACAAGCCTTCCATTCAGTTGCACTGATCCACTTCAACCTTGCCTTCACTTGGACTCATCTACCCCAGCTTTCCTGACTGTTGATCTCAGATATCTAAGCCTACCTTTCAGTTGACCTCAGCTGTGCAAGCCTTCCTGTCAGTAGACCGTAGCCACCATAGATTTTCCTTTAGTTGACCTGAGCCAATTTGGCCTTCCCTTCAGTTGACCTCATCCTCCTCTCTGTGCTCTGTTATCTCTGAGCTCTGACTGTCTGCACTGTGCTCTTACTTTCCTTGCTGTGTCCATCTGCCTCTCTTTCCTCTAACTGTCCTCAAGGACCCCTGACTATTGTCACTGAAATCTGACTATACTCTTTGAGCTTTGACTGTCCTCTCTGTCCTCTGATTTTTCCTCACTATCTTCTGACTGTCCTGTCTTCTGATTTTCCTCACTATCTTCTGTCCTCTCTGTCCTCTGATTTTTCCTCACATCTTCTGACTGTCCTCTCTGTCCTCTGATTTTCCTCACTATCTTCTGACTGTCTTGTCTGTCCTCTAACCATCATCACCCTGCTCCGACTCTCCTCTCTGGCATCTCATGGTTCTTAGTGTGCTCTGACTGTTTTCACTTTTCTCTGACTATTCTCACTGTGCTCTGTCGGTCCTCACTGTACTCTGTCCTCACTGAGCTCTGAGTATTCTCACTGTGTTCTGACTGTCCTATAATGTGCTCTGACTATCCTCACCCTGCTCTGAATGTCCTCACTGTACTCGAACTGTCCACTCTGTCCTCTGACTGTCCTCTTTGAGCTTTGACTGTCCTCCATGTACTCTGCCTGTCCTCTTTGTGCTCTAACTGTCCTCACTGAGCTCTGTCTCTCTTCACTGTACTCTGACTGTCCTCATTGTGCTATGAATATCCACACTGTGCTCTGACTATCCTCAATGTACTCTGTCTTAACTCTCTGTCCTCTGATTTTTATCACTGTGCAGTGACTGTCCTCACTGAGCTCTAACTATCCTCCCTGAGCTTTGACTATCCTCACTGCGCTCTGATTGTGCTCTTTTTCTGACTGTCCTCAGTGTGCTATCTTAACTCTCTGTCCTCTGACATTCATCACTGTGCAGTGACTGTCCTGTCCTCACTGTACTCTGACTGTGCTCTTTTTCTGACTGTCCTCAGTGTGCTCTGACTGTCCTCCCTGTGCTCTGATGTCCTCAGTCTGCTAGCAGTCCTCATTGTGCTCTGGTTTTTGTCATGTAGGTCTTCTATTATTGTCCTTACTGTGCTCTGATTGTCCTCACTGTATTCTGAATTTTCTCCTTGTGCTCGACTGTCATCACTGAGCTCTGTCTGCACTGTGTTCTTACTCTCCTCATTGTGCTCTGTCTGACCTCTGTCTGTCATCACTGTGCAGTGACTGTCCTCACTGATCTCTGAGTGTCCTCACTGGGTTCTGACAGTCCTTACTATGCTTTGTTTGCCCACAGTACATAGTGACTAACCTCACTGTGAACTGACTGTCCTAACTCTGCTCTGACTGTCCTCACAGTACTCTGACTGTGTTTTTTTTTTTTTTTTTTTTTTTTTCATGTTTGTCTGACTCTCCGTAGTAAACTCTGAGTGTCCTCACTGAGCTCTGACTGTCCCTTTGAACTTTGACTGTACTCTGTGCCCTGACTGTGCTCACTGTACTCCTATGTCCTCGCTGAGCTAAATGTTCTCTGGCTCTGACTGTCCTCACTGTTCTCTGTCTTGTCTGTTATTGTGTAATGACTGTCCTCACTGATCTCTGACTGTCTTCACTGTGCTCTGGTGTCCTTCCTGTGCTACTGTCCTCTCTTGCTCTAACTGTTCTCACTTTGCTGTCAGTCCTCTATGAGTGTCCTCACTGAGTCCTGCTTCATCTCTCTGTCTTCTGAGTGTCCTCACTGTGCGGTGACTATCCTCCCTGTGCAGTGAATGTCTTCACTGTTTCTGACCGACGTCATTGTGCCCTGTCTGTCCTGTCTGTCATCACTGTGTAGTGAGGGTCCTCACTGATTTCTGACACTCCTCAGTGAGCTCTGACTGTCCTTACAGTGCTTCTTACTTTTCTCCCTGTGCTCTGACTGTCCTCACAGTGCTCTGATGTCCTCATTGTGCTGACGGTTCTCACGGTGCTCTGTTGTCCTCACTGTGCTCACAGTCCTCACTATGACCTGAAAGTCCTCTCTGTCCTCTGACTGTCCTCACTTTGCAGTTACTGTCCTCACTGTGTTCTGAATGTTTTGAAATATGTATCTTTTATGGAATAGCTAAAAGCCAATTTACATATGCATTACATTACCATTTTATAATGTATACATGAAATCTTTCAGTAATTTTCAAGAATACATTACACTATTATGAACTATAATCGCCACGCTGTACAGTAAGTCTCTCAAACTTATTCCCCTTAATTAACAGAAATTTTGTCTTTTGTCCCAAATCTCCCAATTTCTTTCCCACAACCAGACCCTGACAATCACCATTCTAGTTTCCACTTCTCTATGATCGGCTCTTTATTTTTCATGTTTTGTAGTTTTGTTTTCTAGCATATGTAAATTGTGCAAAGGAGATCCATTCTATTCCTGGATACATACATATAATGTACCTTGATTACATATGCCCTTCTATTTTTCTTTTTTGCATTTTTTAAACCAATCTTAAAAATAACTTTTATTGAATTTTCCTTAAGTGATCATAAAGTTTAAGGCAAAATAGCATTCGTTCTCACTCTGATTCTAAATGCTTTGAAAAATAACAAGGAACAATCAAAATCTCATTTACCAGTATTAACTATTTCTAAATCTGAAGAAAAATAATCTTCCACTAGAGTATCAGGTATATGTTGACTGCACACAGCAAGAGTGAAGGAGAGAAAGAAGGCAAGGTCATCTTTCCTCTAATTCCAGGACAAGAACTTTTACATCCTAAGAATGAAACAAAGGGATCCAGGGAGGCTACAGTACGTAGCTCCTGGAATCCCTGTGCATCTATCCAGCACAGTTGGATGCTCTCCACAGCCACCACAGCTGTTCAGAATGGCCAATAGGGGACCTGCAGATCGACTGAGCCAAAAGGTACAGCAGAAGTTTGAGAAACAATATGACACAGACCTGGAGTAGATCCTGATCCAGTGGATTAACACTCAGTGCCATAAGAATGTGGGCTGGCTTTAGCCTGGCCATGAGAACTTCCAGAACTGGCTCAATGATAGCACAGTGCTGTGTGAATTCATTAAAACACTGTAGCCCAATAGGCAGGTCCAGGAATGAAGATGCAGTCTGCCATCGCGGCTTTCAAACAGATGGAGTAGATCTCTCAGTTCTTCAGACCCGTAAGTACATCGAGATCAACTCTACCGTCATTTTCCAAACTGAATCTCTGGAAGGGAAAGAACTTGGCCGGTGTGCAGCAGACATTATGAACTTGGGTGGGCTCGTAGTAGCCAAGGAGGATGGGTTAGTCTTTGGGGATCCCAACTGGCCTTCCAAAGAAATCCATAGAAAACCCTCAGAATTTCTCATGCAAGCAGTTGCAAGAAAGCGAGAATGTGATTGTGTTATAGTGGGGGCATCTCAGGCAGGCAGAACCAGATAGGGATGCCATGCCAGATCTTCTAATTCTGTTCTGTCTCCTCCCCCATCCTCCCAGAAGTGGTTAACATATGTTTCAACAGTGGCATTCCCTCAGTGTTCCTGGAGTGCCAAGCTCCCTTCTGCCAGAATGGGGTCCATCTATCTTGTCAACTGTGGTAGTTCCTGGTACTTGCCTCTCCCTCTGTGCTTACTATTACATTCCTGGCCACATGTGTCAAAACTGAATCAAATTATCCCTGGGATCAAAGCTTCTTCCCTCATCTCAGGTTGCAGAGACATAACTTACAGGGAAGAAGCTATGGTAGCTGCTACTCCAGCCACAACTGGAAAGTGCTCACCTCCTATCTGGTCTGCCTTTCTTAGTAGAAGCCATTTTAACTTCCCATTTTCCGTACCTGTCACTGTGGCTAAGGGGTGGAGCAGAGGGAATAGAGGTAGGAGGACTACCCACCATACTCTGGGGCTTGACGAGCACCAGTTTACTGCTTTAAATAAAGAATTCTGTTTTGGGGGGAGAGAGGGAAAATCCAGGGAGAAACATCTTAGGTATCATGTTAAACTTTAGAAATATTCTTTGCTGTGAATTGGGGTGAAAGGTGAAAGTACAGCAATATAGTCTGGAAAATCATTTGATCAACTTGATTGAACATACAAGCCCCCCTGCTGGATGGTGGGACCCATGGGCTGTGTGGGTTTGGGCACAACTGCTTGCAAATTGATTTTACGTGAAGGATGCTTGTACTCATAAATTATTACTTAATGTTAAAAAAAAGAGAGAAAGATGCAGGTCAGTTACGGCAGAATGCATGATCTGGGATGGGTTGGGGTGGGGTGGGGTGGGGGGAAGGGAAGGGGAAAAGCCTGAACTGAATTGGAAAATGAATACACACAAAGCATCAATAAAATTTTTTTTTTAATGAAAATTTTTAAAAAAGGAAATGTTCTTTGGGCAGATCCTCACAAATTGTAAAGTGAGGGGAACCTAAACTGGTGAAGGTAATATACCTGGAGCACTAGGGAGAATGGAAGGACAAGAATTAGCAGCCAAAGATCCATACTGAACTCGGACACTTGCGAGACTTATAATTTAATTTAGTATCTGAAAATTGTCACATCTATAACCTGAGAGTAATGTAACATCAATCCACCCATTATTATAAATATATAATATAAGTAATATAATATTATATATAATATATTAATACTATAATTATTTATGGAATACAAATACTATAAGAAAAGCCATAGAGAAAAAAAAAAAAAAAAAAAAAAAAAAAAAAAAAAAAAAAAAAAAAAAAAAAAAAAAAAGGGCCTGGAAGAAGATAGCCATAAGCAATTAAAAAGGCACCGACGGCTCTTGCAAGAGGACCCAAGCGGGTTCGGTCCCCAGCACCCCACATGGCGGCTAAGAAACCGCATGTAACTACCAATTCCAGGAGAACTTCCAAGTTCCAGGGAACCGAGACCACACTCTTTCTGAACCTCTACACGCGGCATTGCCAAACTAGCACGGGCAACGACAACATGCATGCAACAATACATTGCATAACATACAAATAAATAATTAAAAAATACCAAAAAAAAAAAAAAAAAAAAAAGAAAGCCATAGAGATGAATGTGAAGATAAATTATCTCTTATTTTAATATTCACCCCATTATTGATAATGTGGAAGTGATAAAAAGACACCCTAATATATGATACTTTCACATTCCAAGTCTTTTTGAGCTGGAAAATATTTAAGGGCCACAGAGGGAAGATCTCTCTGACCTCCACTTTCTAACTTTCACCTTTTCTTAGTCACTAAATTGAGTTAGAGAAACTAGAAATCCTCTCTCTCAAAGCAAGTTTAAAAAAATTTATAACCCAGAAAGACCATTATCTCACATTCCCTGTTTTTATGTGTCATATGTCAGTATGGGAAATTGTGATGTCTATCCATGCCCAACAGAATATCACGAACATCACCCTTACAGGACAAGATATCAAGAGAAAAGCCTAAAAGGGTTACTTAACCAGAATTTCCCATGATATGGATCCTTTAGACATAAACACCCAAAGAATCACCAAAAACGAATTCTGTGCCTAGAAGCAGTGAACAATGGCTAGCCATGAAGATAGGAAGTTGGACAAGGGAACATTCTAATGTCACAGGGCCAAATGGGGAGACCTTAACCAAGTCCGAGAGTTCAGATCCTTTTCTGCCTCTGGGTAGCACTCCTCCTCCTCCTCCTCCTCCTCCTCCTCCTCCTCCTCCTCCTCCTCCTCCTCCATCTCCTGCGCCTCCTCGTATTTTCATTCTTCTTTTATATTTGTAGTATTTCCCCTTTTGGTTTCCTGTCCCTTTTTGTTGGTTTGTTTTAGCTGATTTTGTTTAAGAGGATGACTCAGAGTTCCAGCCTCCAAATCACATTTCATTTCTATTTATAGCTCAATAAAACTCCATGGTGCACATACAAACATATTTTCTTTATGCTTTCATCTGTTGATGGGCATATAGGCTGGTTCCATATCTTGAGTACTCTAAATAATGCAGCAATAAGCATAGATGTGCAAGTATCTTTGTGGTTTGGTGGCTTATAATCTTTGGTATATACCCAGGAGTGGTATGCCTAGATCATAGATCGGTTTTACTTTGAGTTTTTGGACAAACTTCTGTGCTTATTTCAATATTAGCTACACAAATTTCCATTTTAATCAAGTGATTAATTATTATCCATTCAATCCACGTTGTCACAAAATAACAGGATTTTATCATTTTTTTCATTAACTATGAAGCATTTCAAATTTATTACAGTCTGATTCTTTTTATGACTGAATGCTATTCCATTTTATATATGGCTCACACTTTCCTTATTCATTAATCATTTGATGGATACATTGATTCTATATGTTGGTTATTGTGAATCGCCATAAGGCGATAAACATGGAAGTGCTGATGTTTGTTTCTTCTACATACTGATTTCACTTCTTCTGGATATACATCTAGGAGTGAGATTTTGCTGGATCATTTCCTAGTACTATTTTTAACTTTTTGAGGCATTTCAATGTTGTTTTGCATAGTGGTTATACTATTTTTATCATGAGAGTTCAGTAATTTATTTCAGTTATGGATACTCACCCATCTTTGTTCCCAGACATCTTTTTCTCATTACACATATACATCAACATCTTACATATGTTCTAGGTGCAGATGTTCTAGGTACCCCAGTTCATTAAAGGAACGTACTACTTTTCCTAAAATAAGGAGAACACTTCAATGGTAGCATCAGTCGTCTGGGACGTGAGTCTGGAAGCAACTTGCAGAATATTATTGAACTCATTTTGCTTCTCAATGGTTTCTGTTGCATAGTGAATAAAGTTTAGGCTATAAAGTCAAACAGTCCTGGGTCTGAAGACATGCTCTGATACTTTACACCCTTTGGTAGGTTTTCTAAATTTAAGAAATAAGAATGATGCCGGGCGTGGTGGTGCATGCCTTTAATCCCAGCACTCGGGAGGCAGAGGCAGGCAGATCTCTGTGAGTTTAAGGCCAGCCTGGTCTACATAGCGAGTTCCAGGCCAGCTGGGACTAAAGGGAGACCTTGTCTCAAGAAGACCAAAGGGGCAAAAAAATAAGAATGATAGGATTGGCCAAGTGTGGTGGAACACACCTTTAATCCTGGCATTTGGGAGGTAGAGGTAGGCAGATCTCTGAGTTTGAGGCCAGCTTGGTCTATATAGTGAGTTCCAGGACAGCTAGGGCTACAGGGAAACATCTCAACCAGCATTCCCCTCCCCCAAAACCAAACAAACAAATACCCCCCCCCAAAAAAAAAACCAAAACAAAAGATACAATTACTGGCTGAATTTGCTTTGTCCTAAAATTCTTGTACTAAAAATCATTTTTTGCTTATCTTCAATTCAAATTTGACTGGGATCTTTTATTTTATGAGAGAGCCCTACTGTTGGGGGCTTCAGTTTTCTCATCTACAAAATAATGTACATGATAGTCACTCCCATCTCATAAGCTTCTTGTAAGAATTAAATGGGGACCTGTTTGCAAAATTCTTAGCAGAGACTGGTGAATTGTAAGGGCACAATAAAAAAATGCTAAGAAATACATGGTTTTAAAATAATAATAATTTCAGATTTATTTACATATAAAATCAAGTGGTCTGGCAGCTTTTTCATTGTAAGGGACTTTATTTCTATTCAATGATATGTACATCCTGAAAAACTGACTAATCACACACCATAAATATCTCAAATATAGTAAAAATGTGTGCATAATAAAGATTACTTACAGTTACAAATAAGGAATGTAATTTATCTTGGCTGTTCTTATATTTAAAGTTTTGATTAAGGAAAAGTGTTTTAGTGTTTACTGTAGCTTACACAAGGAACCAAAACTAGCCAAACTATAAGACTATGCTAGTCTTGAACTGATATAGTTCTCAATCTGTTTTTTTTTTCTTTTCTTCATCTTTCTTTTTGGCCTTTGTGATACAGCCCTCAGCCCAAGCTGGCCTGAAACTTGCTATGTATACCAGTCTGGCCTTGAACTCACAGAGATCTGTGTGCCTCTGGCTCCTGAATGCTGGAAATAAAAGTGTAAACCACCATGCCATGCCAGGCCTTTATCTTAAAATATTTTATTTATTATTTTTATTTTATTTGTATGAGTATATTGTCTACCTGTATGGAAGTGCACCTGTGTGATGCAATGAAGGATAACAGATCCCCTGGGACTGGAGTTACTAATGGTTGTTAGCCACCTTATGGGTGCTGGGAATCGAACCCAATTCCACTGTATGAGCAGCCAGTGCCTTTAACCACTGAGCCATCTCTCCAAGCCTTATGGCTCTCAATCTTAAATGATAAAAGCAGACTTTAGTGAGTTCTTCTCAATCCTCATCTTATGCCCTGTATACACTTGGCTATCTTCCCTGCACCCAACAACTTTTCCAGAGGACATTCAGACTCTCTGATTTATTACCATGTGGCCTGCACTCCAGAGCTACATGTAATTTTGCCTCAGCTCATGACTAATCAGTCCAGTGCCTGGCCTATTCCTGGAATACAATTTTGTTTATCATATGTACTCTACCACTTGATACTCCTGACCCTACTTAAACAGCAAAGAGGCCTACTAGCTTTGTTGTTGTTTGCTTACCTGGGAAGGAAAGATTTTTAATAGCTTCTACTGATGCAAAACCAAGCTGTCCCTGACTTCACACACCACCAGACATAGCTAATGGATGCTTTCCCCCCTTCCCTGCCCTCCTTAGGCATTGTGTTACAGATACACCAAGCTACTGGAGTGGAAGATGAGGGTTGGGCTGGAGGAACTGAGGAACCAAATTAGCCAACAAAGAGGCTCTTCTGACTTGGATGATGCTTTGATGTTGGACAACCTTGCTTTTGAAGAGAGTGAAGCCAACCCCATAGGGAAGTAGACGAGCTGTCCCTGGCACTGACAGAATTAGAAAGAGCTGTCTCAGTCAATAGACAAAAAGTAGCAGGGTATCCTGTGCTACACCACAGAAGAGAGTGTTCAAGGAGAATGATTTGAACATCATAAAGGTCTCCTTTGCCAGCCAACCCCAGATCATCCATTCCCAGTTAAGCATCATCCAGCATGAGTTGACTACAGACTGTGAGTACCGTGGGGTTTAGCGCCTCATTCCTCAAAGTCAGTTCTCTGTTCTCCTTAGTACGATGGAATCATAGGCTGCTACTATGCCTGTGAGACTCGGTCCCTGGTCAGGCTGAAGAAGATGATTGTGAGGCAGGCTGAACTAGCAAGTGTGAAGCTCCAGGAAGAGGACCTAGAGAAACTGGTGTCCAACCCCATGGCTCCTCAAGTTGTGGGTTGTGAGCTAGATTTTTTTTAAACATTTTTTTCTTTTCGTTATTTTTATTTCATGTGTATGAGTGTTATGTCTGCATGTGTTTAAGCACAGCCATGTTGTGCAATGCTTGAGGAGGACAGAAGAGGGTGTTAGAGCCCCTGGAAATGGAGTTACAGACAGTCGTTAGCTGTCATGTGGGTGCTGGGATTTGAACGTAGGTCTTCTGTAAGAACATCCAGTGCTCTTAACCATCGAGCCATCTTTCCAGCCCCAACCTAGATGTTTTGAAGGCTAAGAAGAGCCTGGTTCTGGCCCAAGTAGATCAACAGAAGCTGCTGGATCTGGAGTATCAGATCAGTGAGTTACAGACCATCTTCTTCCAAGTAGAAATGTTCATGTCAGGACAGCAGGAGTTGCTGGATAGCATTGAGCACAATATTTTGCACACCCAGGGCTATGTTGAGCAATCAAATGAGACAGAGAAGAAAGCCCTTAAATATAAGTGCCAATCACTCTTTTTGATGGTGGTATCAACTGTGGCAGGAATTTGGACCTTCTGTACATGCTTGTCCTGTATCGCTGGGACTGCGCATTGAGCAGGAAATGAATTTTCTGGTGTAGTGAGCAACTGCTGAAGATCAAAGATATTCATATGCTCTGTTTTGGTACAAGACCCAAGATCAGCTTTGCAAATGAGTGCCAACACCTGACCTGCCAAACGTAATGTGGCTTGTCTTTTTCCTTCAGGGTAGCAGACAGAAAATATGTTATTCTATTGTGCTTGTGCTCATTGTTGTGCAATGTGTTACCTTTCAAAACTGTTCAAGTCTGACTGCCTCTGAAAATAATGATGCTCAGGAGTTAAAGACTTCTTCATTTTTTTTTCAGATGTTTGCTTAGGTACCAGAATGCCACACCTCTATTCTAGATTTTTACTATATTTTACGCATTAGTTTCTTATAAAAACATCTATGTCCCGTTCTAAAGGAATGGTAAATAAAGAATGGGGCATGTCACACTAAGACTTCAATGTAACAGACCAGTCACCCCAAATGATGAACTGAGATGTAAAGGAGGTATCAAAATATTCACTGAGAGAGGGAGGATAATGGGGATGATACTAAGGGAAATTAGAGTACAATATTACTTGAGTGTTCTGTGTGCAGATTAAGGACATAGACATGTCAGAGGCAGGAATTAAGTTTGATTTGGGAGCCATTGGCTGTCCTAAGCTCAGCTGTCATTGTGTTATTGTTTCACTGGGTATCCTTGGCTGTCCTGGAACTCACTATGAAGAATAGTCTAGCATCTAACGTAAAGAGATCTGCTTGCCTCTGCCTCCCAAGTGCTGAAATTAAAGACATGCATCATCATACTCAGCCCCATCATGTTATTTTTATTCTGGTGAGAAAATTTCCTAGTTGATCTTTCTTGGAAAAACACATGGCAGTAGTACTTGTGGAGGAAAAAGCAAAACAAAACAAGGGAGTTCCAGCACAGAAGAATTCCCATGATGCAGATTGAAGTGGGAGTGTTCAGGAAATCAGGCCTTGTGAAGTTTTCCCTGGGGTAGTTCATACTTGTATGAGTGATCGGAATAAGTTTTATGAATACTTAACCTCAGCGAGTCATGAGTGGCTTGAGACCATGCAGAAGTTGCCAAGAAATTCAAGAGTCCTTTCTTCCTTCTGCTATAGAAGGGGAATAATCAGACATTGACAAAAAAATGGATTGCATTTATTTCGAAGGCAAAATTTTTCTATAACTTTTTCTAAATAGAAAACAAATTTGTGTATTTGCATCTTCCTGATTCAGAACCTGTAGCACCTGCTACCTGAGACTCCTTTTCTTTTAATTCCTGCATTTAAAAAATGATATCAATCACGGGGGCATTGTCATCAGTGTTTTCATTTATATACTTAATAGAACTCATGTCTTGAAAAAACACTCATCTCAAAGGACAAGACTCTGAGCAAATTAGAATATTTTAAACATGTTGCTTAAACACTTAAATGAAAATTAAATGGTTTGTGAACACAAATAGTAAGAGTCACTTTAAAAGATTGTAAATATCATTTGAAATAGATTGTACACTTTTTCTATACTTGTTGAATTAGTGTACTTGCTGAGAGGTGCTTGCCATTCAGTTGTTTATCTTGGGAGTGACTAATAGATATTTTTGTCTTAAATAATGGAGATGAGCTTTCAAAATAATTGCAATCTTGCTTCTATTGTCCTAGACAAACTCTATCTTTTTGCAGATGATATGACAGTTTACCTAAGGGATGCTAAAAACTCCACTAGAAAAGTCCTAGAAATGATTACGAGTTTCAGTAAAGTGGCAGGATACAAAATTAACCTAGAAAAATCAGTACTCTTTCTTTATCCCAACGATCAACAACTGGAGAAGTAATATAAGAAGACCTTCCAACTCACAATATCCTCAAAAATATTAAGTTACCTGGGAACAAACTTAACCAAAGATACTAAAGACCTCTACAACAAAAAATTTTAAACCCCTGAAGAAAGAGATTGGAAATGACATCAAAAGATGGAAAGACCTCCCAAGCTCATGGACTGGGAAAATTAATATAGTAAAAATGTCCATTTTACCCAAATTGATATACAGATTCAATGCAATCCCAATCAAAATCCCCATGAGCTTCTTCACAGACTTGGAAAAAAAATCCTTAAATTCATATAAACAAAAGACCCTGAATAGCTAAAGCAACCAACCCTGAGTGAAAAATGCACTATGGGGGGGATACTCTACCAGACTTTAAGCTATATTACAGGGCCCTAGTCATAAAGACAGCCTGGTACTCTCACAAAAACAAAACCATTGACCAATGGAACAAAATCGAAGATCCAAACTTGAGTCATACAATTTCAGCCACCTCATATTTGACAAAGGGGCAAAAAAATCCTCAATGGAGGAAGGATAACATCTTCATCAAATGGTGCTGGCAAAACTGGATCACCATTTGTAGAAGAACAAAATTAAACCCCTACCTCTCATCCTGTACACAAATCAACTCCAAGTGGATCAAAGATCTCAATGGGAAACCCGAAACCCTGAAGGTGATAGAAGAAAAAGTTAGCAACAACCTGCAAGACACAGGTGTAGGAAAAGACTTTATAAATCAGAGAGCAGCTGCACAGGAAATAAGGTCAGCAGTCGACAAATGGGACCTCATCAGACTCAAAAGCTTCTGTACAGCGAAAGAAACAATCAAAGAAGTGAAGAGAAAACCCAGAGAGTGGGAAGAAACCTTCACCAGGGATACATCTGACAGAGTATTAATGTCAAGAATATATAGACTACTCAAAAAACCAAGAAGTAAGAAAACAAATGACTTACTCAAAAGATGGAGTAAAGAGCTGAACAGAGTCTTCACCAGTGAGGAGTTAAAGAGAAACATCTTAAAAAGTGTTCAACATCATTAATAATTAAGGAAATGCAAATTAAAGCCACTCTCAGATATCACCTCACTCCGATACGGCTGGCTAAGATCAAGAAAACAAAAGACACCAAATGCTGGAGAGGTTGTGGGGAAAGGGGAACACTCATCCACTGCTGGTGGAAATATAAACTTGTACAAACATTATGGAAAGCAGTTTAAGGGTTCTCCATTAAAAGATTCAAAATGAGCCTACCACCTGACCCAGTTATAAACTCCTGGGTATATACCCACAAGACTCGTCCTACCGCAAATATATATGCACATCCATGTTTATTGCCACTCTCTTCACAATAGCCAAGAGCTGGAACCAACCCAAATGCTCCTCAGTAGACGAGTGGATGACAAAAATGTGGTACCTCTACACAATGCAGTGCTAATCAGCAGTGAAGAAAGATGCCATAATGAAGTTTGCAGGTAAATGTATGGAACTCTAAACCATTATGCTAAGTGAAGTAACACAGTCCCAGAAAAACAAATGGCAAATGTTTTCCCTCTTTTGTGGATGCTAACACCAAATCCCCAGTTGAAAGTCAAGCTGAACAACATTATTGTTACATTTCTGTTTATCTGAAAGCAACTATGTTGTTATAATGTAAATCTCTAGAATGGACCCACCACTTATTTTTGGACTCTGTAGTTACTGTATATGGGTAGAAAGCATGTATCCATATTTTAGAGTAATATAAAATTAAAGGAGGAAAATGTGAATTCCTAAACATAAGACAAAAGACTGAGAGAAACATACAGGACAGTTATGGCAGAATGCATGATCTGGGGTGGGGCCGGGGAAGGGAAAGGGGAATATGCCTAAATTGAACTGAAAAAAGATGTCTGAAATATACAAAACATCAATAAAATCATTATATAGAAAAGGAATATCATGAAAGTGATGTTAGCATATGCTCATATTTACAATAGAGGTACTATATTAAAACTCATTACAATAATGTTGTCTTATATTATATGTTTGCATTTAGCCACAAAATATGATGGAATTAATGGGATATTAGTTGGAATGCTAGGTGACATTTTTCTTGTGGAGCACCTGTTGAGTTTCCCCCCTCATTTCCGTTTGAGTACCTGAAGTTTTTCCTATTTTGTATTGTTATTTCAGTGAAGATTATTTTTGTTGAGATTTGTGCCACTGGTCTTGAGACTGGGAGGTGGTGGATAAGATTTCTCTATTTCTGGGAACTGCAATTTTTCATTATTTCAGAAAGGGTAGTTTCAGGTCATTAGAGTTGCTTTTAGAATTTTTAGTACAGAAAAAAAGCATAACCAAACAGATAGTCAGTATTTGTACATCTTTGGGGTGGTGGTTAAATGTGGAGGAGTTTGGAAGATAAGGGCTCAGAAGTAATTACATATTTAAACTAACAAAACATAGAACGATTTTATTTATTTGTCATAATATGCCAGAAAAATGGTCGCTGATTTACCATCTAATAATTAATCATGTTTTACCATTTTTAAAAGACTGTCACAGTTATTTTCTATTTTGATCCTCTTAGTACTCTTAGGAAGAAGGCAAAAAAGTTATTACCTCTATTTCATAGACAAATTGGCCAAAGTCAAATAGGAAATGTGAGATGCCCTGGTTACAATCCCTGTTGTTTATACCATCAGAACACATAGGATGCAAACTTTAGTAAATGGGACTTTTCTGAGCTTGGACTACTGGGTGTATGGAAATATTTGACCTAGGCTGACATGTCACAAATGACTTTTTCAAAACACACTCCGAACTCAGATCAAAGTAATTAGTGATGGCAAATCTTATCATGTAGTAACATAACTACTTTATCAACAGAGAAGAAGCTCACTTTAAAACTGAAGCTTGAAAGCTGAGCCCTGTCTAGTCATTCCTTAAAATAATGAGCTTGGTCATGTCTTTGCTTGACCAGCTAATACTAAACAAATCACATTAGATCACTCATAGGTTCCAGGAAGGAAATGAAATAAGTAGCCAAGTCCTGGGCAGACAACCAATGAAGAAGCATATGTGGGTATTTGTGAGCAATATGGTGGGAATAAGAACAATTTTGCTCACACATGTGTACACACATGTTCACATATAATCACCTTATTCTAAAATTGTGTTAAATTTTATAAAAGTAATATATGCTCACTGTAGAAAACATGAACATTACAAGCATTACAGTCTACACACAGTCACACCTCATAGTTTTGCATGCCACTTCTTTACCTAAGATTATATTTGTGGGCATTCCCCATGTCATTAGTAACTCTGAAAAATTAGGAGTTACTTTCAGGCTTTGGAACAATAGTTTAGTGGTAGAAATCTTGTGTCATAGGTACAAGGTTCTGAGCTCATTCCTCGGATCGAATAACAACAACAGAATCACTTTTTTTTTCTTCAGCAGAGTCACTTTTAACTTAAGTTAGAAATACCTCATTTATCTACTATAACAGAATTGTCTCAGCTATGTGTGTAACCTAAAGAAAAACCTCTGCTTCAGCAACATTTCTTCTTCCCTGGTGATATTTTTAGCCAGGCTGTTTCCAGGAAAGACTCAGTGCTATGCAGCCAGACCTTCCTGGTTCTGTGCTATGCATATCAAAGTTACTTTGCTTTATATTCCTTTACATCTCACATTCTGGAGAGTGTTTGGAAAGTGGTATACCTGTACTTAGATTCTATTTGTAAATTATTTTCAGGATTTATTCTTTGGGTTTGGGGATAATAATTCTGTTAATGCACTGCAGAGGCCCTTCAACTCATCTGCCGGGTTTATGGTAATCAATTATTTATTTTCTAAAATGAATGCTTCATAAACATCTATGTATTCAGAGATTCCTTGGGTGTTATTGGTGTTCCAATGGCAGATGTGATTTTTGCCCAAAGCAATCTCTTTGGTATACATAAATAATATTGGTATATATAAATAGTTAATAATATGAGAGACTTATTAATCAACGAGAAACAATGATACCGTATGTAACAAGCTGCTTTAGTAGAGAAAGACACATTTTTATTCTTCTGACTAGGACTAAACCTATAGTTTATAGTTTATGAAGCTTTAACTTAGTTTAACTGAGGGTTGGGGAAAGTTTTGGATCAGAGTAGCCAATAAAGCATTCACCACAAAAGGGAGAGTTGTTTTTCACAATCCTTTCATACCCTTTTATTGTTTTTTGAGGCAGGGTATCAGTATGTAGCCTCAGGTGTCTTAGAGCTCTCCATGTAGACTAGGTTGGCTTTGAACTCACAGAGATTCAGCTACCTGTACCTTCTGAGTGCTGGGATTAAAGTTCTGTGCTATCACCCCAGTACTCTTAGTTTTGCTAACTCAGTAGGTCTTATGCTTGTCAGTGTTTTGCATTAAAATTTAGAAATGATCTTATAAAATAGAGGAAACATTATTTTTCTTTTTAACTGATGTTGTTCTTTCTCTTTTGTTTATTTCTTTAGTTATTTATGGCACTAGGGATTGAACCTAGATAGGACCTTATACCTGCTGGGCAAGTTCTGTACCACTAAGTTATAGCCTCTATCTTTCTTTTTGTTTGTTATCACTGGTATTCACAGTTTTTGTCTATGGCTATCCATTTATCAGTATTTCAGGAGAAGTAGGAGTGTTTCATTAAGCAGAATTAAGAAAGTAAAAGCAACAGAAACCAACATGGAGAACACAGGTAAGAGCTTTAAGTCATATGAAAGTGTAATCCTTGTCAGAGGTTGTCATTTAATTGAGCTGACTCACAAGGCATCAAAATATACTCATATGTCTACCACATGCCTCTTGAAATGATATTGTTATCTCCTTTGTTTGGTTTGAGGAACTATCAGTATAAATTTTTAATCATTCTTTGGCCAGGGCACATTAATACTTCCTTATTGTCTAAGGACATCCATATTTATTGCACCATAACTATTTATAAGAGTTATGCAACTGATTCAGCTTAAATCCCCACAAACAGATAAATGAAAAAGAAAATGTGTTATATATACAGAAGAGTTTTATTCAGCCATAAACAAGAATAAAGTTATGTCATTTTCAAGAAAATGGAAGTGATAGGGGTCAATGCAATAAATCCTTTCCTCCCCATGTTGGTTTTATCACACCAATAAAAAGCAAACTGGGATAGAACTTCATACCAGACAGTGGGATATTGGTGTGACATGTTGTTTTGGGAGAACTGTGTAAGCCTTTTAAACTTTGGGATAGAAAAGAGGTTGAGTGTTTAGAGCTTAGTGAGCTGTTTTGTTGGAACCTGGAGAAATGCAGATGATGGAGGTCTGACTTGCAAATTTTCAGAGTCCCTCAAAGACTACATATGGGCCATTCACGTGATATTTTGAACTGATAATCTATGGTTGCTGGCCTGATGGGGCCAAAGAATGGCAGAGCTGGAGGAATGGAGCTTCCCAAACCCTTTCATTCCTAGAAGATAGTGAGTGAATTCCAGATGTTGGATATTGAGCTACATTGTTGGACTTTGGTTTAAGTAAAGTTTGTTCAGTTCTTCCCTTATGAAATAAGAAATTACGTAACTCATTTTTTATTTTATAAGAGGTTATAGTTGAAACTTTCAGATTTTTTGAAGAGACATGGATTGAACTTTTAAGTGTTAGAAGTTTTGAAGAATGTGCGACTTTGAAAATTGCAGCTTTATACTGTGTCATTCATGTGAGATGCAGGAGACAAAGAAAGGAAAGGTTATGGTTTAAGGTGTTGTGTTGTGTTTGTGTATCAAGGGTGACAAGGGGTAGAGTGTCCTGGTTGGCTTTGGTCATCAACTTGTCACCTTGGAAGAGGGAAATTCTGTTGGAGAATTTCCTCTATTTGATCAGCTTGCAAACATGTCTGTGAGGCATTATCTTGGTTGTTGTGTGATGTGGTGGGGCCAACCTACTGTGGGTGGTGCCACCTCCCAGCAGACAGTCCTAGGCTGTATAAGAAAGCAGGTTGGAAAACAGGCCATAAGAACGACACAGTAAACAGAATCCCTCCAAGGGTTCTTCTTAAGTTCCTGCCATGACTTCCCTCAATGATGGACTATGATTTGGAAGTGTAAGCCAGATAAACCCTTTCCTCCCTAACTTGGTTTTGGTCAGTGTTTTATTATAGCAATAGGAAACCAAACCAACTAAAACACTGTCTGTCACTCTGTTTCTTGGCAACCATGAGATAAGCAGTCTCTTTCAAATACTCTTGCTGCCACAGTGTAATACTCTGCCTTGCTACAAGCCCTAGCCAACTGAAGAAGCTGATCCTGGACTGAAACTTCTGAAATTGTCAAACAGAATATGTCCTTCTATTCCAATTGATTCTGTAAGGGGTTTATCACAGTAATGAAAGGTTTGACTAACACACCTTGATTCTACTGAAGTTCTCTCCTAACATCTGAGGTCTCTGGTCACCTAACAGAAGTCTATCTTCAAAATCAATCTTTTTCAATGTACATTTTGTATTGAAGTTTTATGCATTAAATGCAATGCACATAAATCACAGTTTGTCCCCCCTTCCCCTATCTGTCTCCTATCAGTTCTTTTCTCCATATTTACAGCAAAGGACAGATACCAAAGTGAACCTCATTCAAACTACAAATGTCCTGCAGGGAAGGCATTTGGTAATCATTGCATGTAAATTTTTACATAAATTTATTATTTTTCTAGATTTTCATATATGAGTACTATATGTACATCATTTCCACCCATCCCTGTCCCTTTTCCAATTCCTCTTCTGTCCCCCCTACTCCCTCTTTCATTCATGGCTTCTTATTTAATTGCATGCCTATTTATCTGTTGAGCCATTGTTATTCAGAGGGTGAAATATGCATATTCATATTTATGGGGTCCTCAATTATCTCCTTTAGCTTGACATTACACAAACACAACTAAATGTGGTTTAATTACACAATTATTTTCTTTAGCTTGACATTATAAACCACAACTAAATGTGGCTTAGAGAATCTATTGAAGAAAAGTGTTATTTTGATAAATACTAACCTAGTTTCCACTAGGCTGATGAAAAAGTAATGGCCATGTCATTCTCTATTTCAAAGAGCTTCTTGCTGGCCAGATTAGATCATTTCTAGGAATTATGATAAACTAGAGCACATTAATTCAGCTGAATTGGAGACTCCGAGGTTGAGGTGACTATTCTGTATATAAAAGAGACATCTTTGGGGGCTGGAGAGATGGCTTAGTGGTTAAAAGTGCCAACTGCTCTTGCAGAGGACCCGGATTTGATCCCCAGCACCCACATGGCAGCCAAGAGCCGTCTTTAACTCCAGTTCCAGGGGAATCTGACACCCACTTCTGACCTTCGTGGCATTGCACGACATGGGTACACAAACATACATGCAGACAGTATCTTCATACAGATAAAAAATAAATACAATTTTAAAAATGTTTTAAAAAAGAGACATCTCTAAGAGTCTTGGTATTTTTGTCTTTATATACTTAAGGACAAACTAAGTCTTTTCCTCATAACATAGAGAGAAAGCTAGGATGGCGAATTTCAACTTAAAACTGCATAATAGTGGCAAATCACAAGATTTGTAACTGATTTCTTGGGTATGAATCCTGTTTGTTACAAACTGTAAGATCTCAAACACATTAAAAGTCCAATTTTTGCCATCTGTAAAATGAGAAATCATGATAAAATATCTGGCTATTTTGTGGTGCTATTGAGAGGCTTATTGAAGATATGCATATGAAATACTTCATAGTATCTGTACAAAGAATATCTCACTGAGCTGTGCTGTAATGAGAATACTGATAGTCATGCAAATACTACAGATCACTTCAAAGTGAAACTTGGGATTGGTCTGTGCTCTAGGGGCAAGATTTGAAACAGGCAATATTTGACAACTCTTCTGATTGCATAATTCTATATTGTCATTTCTTGAAATGTTTATTCCTTTCTTGGAGGCAGCCAAGTAAAGCAAGTCCTTTATTTCCCAGGTTCCTTTGAACTGAGAAAGTTTAATACTTCTTACTTTTCTAATGAATGGACTACTGGGCCTACTGAGTGCCTTTTCCAGAAACTTGAATGATCACTGAGCAATTCCACATCTATGAAGAAAGAAATTATTTAGTCAAAGGTGTAGGCATTTACTTACTAGAAGAGATTTCTTTAGTATGTAAGCAGCATCTTAGAGAGGTCAATTTAGGATATATACTTGTAGAGTAACCAGATAGACTTATATTATTCAATGATACAGAGATTTAATCTCATTCTTGGCTCAAGCTGTCATTTTTTAATTATTTTCTTCTTAAGTCAATTAATGAAGATTATGCCTCCTGTAAAGGTTGAAACTAGAGACTGCTACAGACTAGTGGTAAGCTTTGGAACATACTTCTATTATCTTATTTTAATGCAGTTCCCATTTTTATCATCTATACCAGCATCGCCGAAAGATATGCATGTGACTCATAGATACACATGACATACATAATTTTAAAATGTCTCATGGCATTATTTTTTAAAATAAAAAGAAGTGGGTGTAATTTATTTTAAGAATATATCTAACCCATAAAATAGCAACAAATACAATCATTCAACACATAGTCATCATCAAAATTATTAATAAGCTAGTTAACATTTTTCCACATTAAATATTCAAAATGTATCATACATTTTATACATTTCAAGTGCTCCATAACCATATGTGGCTATGTTGGTCAGAGAAGATTTAGATGATAGCTATTGGGAGTTCTACCATTTTATATGAATGTTAATTACAGCTCTATTTGTAACAAGAAAAACTGGCAATAACCCACATGCCCTTCAGCAAAAGAGCAGGTCCACCATTAAAAAAATAATTCCTGTAGCTTTGCGTTTTCATAAAAAGTGAAAATATCCATCTGAATGTCTTTAGTTACCAAATCAATCAGCACATGATTCTAGTATTCTAGTTTATTTTCCTGGGCACAACTCCAATTTCTATAGTGGTACTTTATGAACAATCATATGTTGGAGGTGGCTAATTGAAGTGAAATTTGGCCAGCATGTTTGGAAATGATTTTATTTTTTCCTACATTTGTAACTTAGAAACGTAACATCAGCCAGGCATCATGGTGCATGCCTTTAATCCCAGCACTTGGGAGGCAGAGGCAGGTGGAGCTCTCTGAGTTCAAGGCTAGCCTGGTCTACAGAGTGAGCTCCAGGCCAGCTGGGACTAAAGGGAGACCCTGACTCAAAAATACCAAAAAAAATAATAATAATAATTGTAACATCTCTGTTTTGGGGGGTGCTGGAACCCACTTGTAATCCTAGCACTAAGGAAGCTGAGGCAGGAGGATCACTATGGGTCAAAGGTCAACCTGGGCTACTCGTGAAACCTTATTTCAGAAAGACAAAAAACCTAAAGGATAATATCTCAATTGCCTTTTTGGCTAAGTGTAAATCATTATTAAACTTATATCTGCAAAGATTTAAGGAATGAGTGAAAGAGGTTGTTGACTTGTGTGCCTTTCCTTTTTCTTCCACAACCATGATAACATTCTGTATAATGTTTAGGGGGTGGGAAAAAGGAATAAGATAATTAGCTAATGGAATGAACACTGCAATGCAAGTGGTGTGCTGGATTCTTTCTCTAACTCTGTCATATCACTTTCTTAATCTGTGGAATGAAGGCATTTAACTGAGATGATTATCAACTTCCTTCCTAGCATAGTTAACATTTTCTCTGTTATTGTCCAGTAAGAACATCCTAAAACAATTTTAAAAGATTCCTTACATATGCAGACTTTTTCATTTGTACTAAATAACCAGAATCTGTGGATGGGTTTAGGGTTACTGACATCACTTGCAAAATTGTTAGTTTTACCTTTGTGAAAAGATTTTGAAACAGTTAGATCTCAAAACATTTAACATTTTATTATCTGAATGTAGAAGTAGATTAGTGGATAAGATCACATGAATTTTTAATTAAATCAGATTTACTGAACTTCCAAATTTGTTTTCAGTGAAAGACAACCATGATGAAGGCAAAAATAATACAAATTAAAAAGTATAAACACAGAGTGAGTTTTTGGAAAGGCATGTTTTCCCAGGTGGAACATCCATATTTCCCATCATATTCTTTGAGTCCAGGGCCTTCAAAATATTAATACACCCTGGGGCTTAGAAACTCTCATTTAAGATTTGACATTTGGGCCTCTGTGAGTGACGTATCCAAATAGACATGTAAGCCCAGTTAATGTCCTAATATTACCATTACTTCCATCAGTGCATACAAGTATGTGTTATAGAAGTTGCTGGGCGTGGTGCTATATGCCTTTAATTCTAGGACTCAGGAGGCAGAGGCAGAGGCAGAGGCAGGCAGATCTCTGTGAGTTCAAGGCCAGCTTGGTCCACAAAGTGAGTTCTAGGACAGCTGGGGCTACAGGGAGACCCTGTCTTAAAAAAGACCAAAAAAAGAAGTCATTATGTGGACTTATTTTATGTTCCCTTGCCCTTCAATCTATGTACCACTGCAGAATATGCTTAATTCTTTTGTCATTGAGTTCTTTACTTAGAATACAAAATGGGTTTGTTATGACATTTTCATATGTCCATGCCATTGACTTGCCTGTATGTAGCCCCCCACCACCTTCTCTTACTTGTCCCTCTGCAGTTCCTACGTTCCCTCCAAATAGTATTCTGTCTCCTTCAAGTCACACACAAAGACACACATGCACTCAGACACATGTATGTATATGCTTATATCCAGATTCCACATATGAGAGAAAACATGCAGTATTTTATTTTTTTCTCATTCCATTACTCTCTCTTTTTATATGATCCTACTATACTTAGAGTCTTCTCATTTCTTTAGTCCTCTTCTATTACATGATATGTATTTATATTTAAATCTGAACTTCACATATGAGAGAAAGACATATGTGATGTCCTTCACCATTGGCGCCTTCCCATAGCTCCACAGGCCCTACCCCCCGCCACTGGAAACCATAATTCTGTCATTTGTACTAAGGCATATTGTGGCAAGATAGTATCCTCATATGTTCCTCAGTGAAAGTTCAACAACTGGGATATAGTCAGCCTATCTAGAGTCTCATTCTTTAAGAAGATCACCTCTCTCTCACTCAGCATTAATCAGCTGCCAATAATTCTTTGACCAAGATTGGGGCCTACTGCACATTTCCACAGTTCTTTGTTCAGTTTTTGTCTTCTTGTATTTGCATGCTGACACCATTGCTGTAGGTTCATATGAGCAAAGTCCCATGAGACCGTTGGACAACAATTCCATATGGTCATGCACTCCCTCCCTGATTCTTACAATCTTTCTGCCCTGTCTTCCACAATGGTCCCTGAGCTCTGGGCAGGTGGAGTTTAATGTAGGAGTACTGTTCAAGGACCCATACTCTGCAGACTTTTATTCTCGACACTTTGGCCATTTGTGACCTTTTCTTTTCCTATCCTTCTGTTGCATGAGGGAGCATCACTGAAGAGAACTGAGAGATACATCAGTGTTCTCTTTAACCCTTGTGCTATGTTCCATGAGCCTTGGGTGTAGAGGTTGCATGATAGATATGCCACATAAGCTTGGGAAATCCACAATCTCTGTGTATGACCAGTTGTGAAACTCTGGAATAATCTTTGTTCAGTGCAATGAAAGTTTATTTGATGAGTTGTGACTGGGATATTTGTTTGTAAATATAAGCATCCATATTTTGCACGTAGAATGAAATTATATTTGCCTAGGGAAGTGACAGCCTTGGGAATTTTTCCAAGATCTATGACCTCTCCAGCCATGTGTATTTGGCTGTGTTTACACTACCACATATGAGCTTCCTCACATTGAATGGGCTTTAAGTCCAATTGTGTAGCTGCTGATTACAACCAACGCCATTTTCTGTTCTGGTCATTTATGTGGTTATTAGGGCTTAAAGCTGGAGTTGGAACACTGATTGATGTCACAGGGTACCCCCTGCCGCCCCAGATTTTCAATGAAAGCCAGTACCGTGGGGACTATGATGCCTTCTTTGAAGCCCGAGAAAATAATGCAGTTTATGCCTTTTTAGGCTTGACAGCTCCACCTGGTTCAAAGGAAGCAGAAGCTCAGGCAAAGCAGCAAGAATGAACGTTAAGCATTCTTCCTTCAGCATCTTGAAAAATGAGTCTCCATTGCTTTTAAAAAATAGCAAAATTATCTTGGCTTCAAGGAAATAAGCTTAATGTTGAAATAATAGATTAGTTGGTGTTCTTGCATGCAAACAATCAAAGTGAATACATAATTAAAATGTGAATATTATGGTGAGGAAAATGGGTGGTGAAGTTAAAAACTTTAAGTAGATTTTATAGAATAATATCGTTATCTGCCAAGGCATTCTATGTACTTTCAAGATTTTTAACAACACAATAACAAAACGCTCTTCCTTTTGGTATCATTATGTTGCTTAATAATATCTACAATTAAACATTGAGAAATTAAAAGAAGACAGAGACAGAGAGAGGAAGAGAAACTCTTATTCCAAAATTACTAGTTAACTTTAGTGACCATTAGCATGTACCTTTTTGATGTGATGTTTTTGTTATTAAATTGGACTTACAGGTTGTTTATGATGTGTTAGACATTGTAATTTCCTATGATTAATGACATTCCCACTTTTTTGGAGAAGAAACTTTTATGTCTCAACCACAATTTTTCTAAATAACTTCATCACACCTACAGCGATCAAAATAGCTAACTAACTTCCCACAAGAAAAGCATTAAATGCATTCCATTGACAGGTTCCTTGTTTACCTATACAGTTATGACCAGGCATGTTTCTGTGTTGCTTGTCTCAGAGAAATGTGGGTGGTTCACACATCGAAATAAAATGTCAATTAAGCTTCAAATGGCTCCTTGCAAAAGCTCAGGCTTTTGATTAATCATTATACAATATTTTGTCCCTCATTGCTCAAGATATGTTTTCAATCAAAAGAAACTTTTCTTACTACCCCTGCCACCTCTTAACAAAACTCATGAAAATGAATGCCACACTCTTCAATATCTGACCTTTTCTGTGTCAATATAGGTTGATTGTGTAAATACACGAATCCAAGCAGAATCACTATTATGCCTCTATTTCATCAGAAAGCACAAGTATCAAACAAGTGAGATAACCTTTGATTCTTTTTACTTCTAAAAGGGCAAGAAACATGGCCTGAACCAAAATCACTGAACCAAAAGATAGACATATTGTGCTTTTGTCCTATATTACTTAATCTCTTAAACCAAACACTTTTTATAATAAATTACCTTATCATATATGCTGTTTGCAAAACTGTACTCTGCAAAATTCAACATGTAATGAAGTCATGGCTTTGTTTACTGAGATTCAAACTTGATGCAATGCTTTGAAATAAACAATGTTTTTAGAAACATCAAAAAAAAAAAAAGCACATAGAACTCCAAACAGACAAGCTCAGAAAAGAAACTCCCCACGCCATGTCATAGTTACAACACTAGATGCCCAAAACAAAGACAAAATTCTGAAAGCCACAAGAGAAAAACCCATCAGAATTACAACTGACTTCTCAGTGCAAACTATGAAAGCAAGAAGAGCATGAAGCAAAGCATTCCATGTGAAAGGACTACAGATGCCAACCCAGGTAACTATACCCAGTAAAAATGTTGATTATGGATTAACATATCCAAACATGTGTCTATGCTAAAGTAACCTACCATAACTATTAGTGCTGCTTAAATACCTATATATCTAATTGCTTGTTCTTCATTAGTAGGATCGAAAGGTTATTCCTGGACAAACTGTCAGCCCATGAAAAAAACAGCCAGAATTGACCAGAGTCCAAGTCAACAGCTCCAGAGAGATGGACTGTTTTACCTCTCATCCACCTGTGCCCCTTTTCTAAGCCTAGGGAACAACCTGCGGAAGAGGGGCGTGGTAGAATGTAAGGGCTGCGATTGGGGTGAATGGTGAAACTACAGCAATGTAGTCTGGACACTCATTTGATCAACTTGATTGAACAAACAACCTGTCACCCCCCACTGGATGGTGGGCTGTAGGTGTTTGGGCACAACAGCCTGCAGATGGTTTGCATGAAGGATGCTTGTACTCATGGATTATCACTTATAGCTAAAAATGAAAAAAAAAAACTGAGAGAAAGATGCAGGACAGTTATGGCAGAATGCATGATCTGGGATGGGTGGGGTGGGGGGAGGGGAAGGGAAATAAGCCTGAAACTGAATTGGAAAAAATGTATGAAATGCACAAAGCATCAATAAAAAAACTTAATTAAAAAATGTTGATTATAGTTGAAGGAGAGAGAAAAAATTCCTCCATGACTGTCCTAGTTTGTCTTCCATTGCTGTGACAAAACACTCTGACCAACACCGACTTGGGGAGGAAAGTGTTTATTCAGCTTACATCTCCTGGGTCACAGTTCATCACCAAGGGACCCCAAAACACCAAGGTCAGGTCTGTCACAGCAATACCCCACTCTTCTGGTACCAATTCTGTTCTAGTTCGTCTTCCATTGCTGTGACAAAACACTCTGACCAACACCAATTTTGGGAGGAAAGGGTTTATTCAGCTGACATCTCCTGGGTCACAGTTCACTCATCAGGGAGCCAAGGCAGCAAATCAGGGCAGGAACCTGGAGGCAGGATGAGCACAGGCCATGGAGGGGTGTTCACTGGCTTGCTTTGGCTCCTGCCCAGCCTGCCCCTTATAAGGTACACAACAACCTGCCACGGTGGCACTACTCATTGTGGGCGGGCCTCCCACACTGCTCAACCATCAAGACAATACTCCACAGATGTGGCCACGGCCAATCAATGGAGCCAATTCCCCAATGAGGCTCCCTCAACCCAGGTGTGTCAAGTTGACACTAAAGCTATCCAGCACAATTGACCCCTTGTCAACTTGACACCAGAACACATCACTATTAAACCACCACCTTTCCAGTTCTTATCCCCAAAGTATGAGTTAACATTAATCACAACCTAAGACAGTACAACCTTAAAAGCCCCACAGTCCTTAAAATGTCTAATACTTAAAAGTTCAGTCTATTAAAAGTCTCTTAACTGTGGGCTGCTGTAAAATCCAAAACAAGTACTGTCTTATTTCAAAGGGAAGAATCAGGCACTCTCAAACAAAACTTAAGTCCAACAAGTAGCTCATGGCTGGACACCTGGGATTCACTCACGAACTTCTGGGCTCCAAAGGGTTTCAGCAGCTCCCCCTCTCCCACTCAGTCATCCGTGGCACATATAGCTCATCTCACAGACGCAGGCTGACTCCATTCCACACCTGCCACTGCTCTTGGTGGTCGTCCCGTGGTCCTGGCATCTCCAAAAAGCTGGGGTCGCCACTGAAACTGAGGCAGCACCTTCACCAATGGTCTCTTCTGACCTCTCCTGGTGCAAAGCCTCAGCTTCTCTCCATGACCCCTGCAATCCTGGGGTCTCCACTGCAACCGAGGTGCACTTCCACCAATCTTCTTTCCTGACCTCTCACAGTGCCAAGCCTCAGCTGCTCTCTGTGATCCCTTCAAATTTCAACACCAGAACCATATAGGAGACTCTTACACATTACCAAGCTCTGCTTCTGGCTTGACATGGAGGCTCAGGCCCCTTCTGGAACATAGCTTAAATTCTTCCCAGAAGATTTCACCACAGTGATGCTGGTTTCTTGTTACTTACAGCTGATTTTTCAGCCCCAGCTGACCAGCATCAATTGTCCCAGTACAACAAATATTTCATTCAGTTCTGGTCTCTTGTTACTTAAAGCTGATTCTTCAGCCCCAGCTGACCAGAACCCACAGATTACACAGTCCTATGATCTCTGCTCCCTTTGAACTAGAAAATTCACAAGCCAGGCCTCCATCTTCTACAACTCCTTTAGCAAAACTGCTCCAAGCTCCACAGCAATGATCTTTAGGCATTCATGATCTTCCCAGCCCAAAGTTCCAAACGCTCCACAAACCCTTCCCCCAAACACCAAGGTCAGGTCTGTCACAGCAATACCCCACTCTTCTGTACCATTTCTGTCCTAGTTTTCTTCAAGTGCTGTGAAAAACACTTGACCACACCAACTCGGGAGGAAAGGGTTTATTCAGCTTACATCTCCTGGGTCACAGTTCATCACCAAGGGAGCCCAAGACAGGACTCAGGCAGGAACCTGGAGGCAAGAGCTGAAGCACAGGCCATGGAGGAATGCGTTCACTGGCTTGCTTTTCTGGTCCATGCCCAGCCTGCCTTCTTATACCATACACAACACCTGCCCATGGGGCACTACTCATGTGGGTTGGGCCCTCCCACTGCTCACCATCAAGACAATACTCCACAGATGTGGTCACAGGCCAATCCAATGGAGCCAATTCTCCAACTGAGGCTCCCTCCATCCAGGTGTGTCAAGTTGATACTAAAGCTATCCAGCACAATGACATAAACAAGATGATAGACTACATGTCCAGAAAACCAACACTTCAGAAAATACTTGAAGCAATTCAAAGGACAGAAGCAAGGAGCAAATATCCCCAGGCACCAAAAAAGAGAAATTAATAAAAACATACCTGCAGAAGTAGAAACCAAGACTAAAAATGCAGATGGAAAATAAGGTGAAAGGAAGCAATGTGCATCTTTCAATTATAACCTTAAAAATTAATAGACTAAACTCCCCAATCAAAAGACATAGACTGGGAGATTGGATTAGGAAACAGAACCCATCTATATGGTGTCTGCAAGAAACCCATCTCACTCTCAAGATAGAAGCACCAACTTAAGGTGAAGGAGAAAAAATTATTCCAAGCAAAAATACCAAAAAGAAAGCAGTAAATTAAAAAAAAAAAAAAAAAAAAAAAAAAAAAGAAAAAGAAGGCCATTACATCTTTATCAAAGGAAAAATTACCATGAAGAATTCACAATCATGAATATATATGCACCAAACTCTGCTGCACCAAAATTTATAAAGACAATGCTCCAGGACCTCAAGGCACAGATTAACCCCAGCACCCTCATAGTAGGGGACATTAAAACTCCACTAAGTCCTTTGGACAGATCGACCAGACAAAGAATGAACAGAGAGACATCTGAATTGAATGATACAATACACCAAATGGACCTCATGATAATCTACCAAATATTCCACCCAAATATCAGAGAATACACTTTCTACTCAGCACCCATGGAACATTCTCCAGAATCGACCACATACTGGGACACAGAAAAATCCTCCACAGTGCTCGCTTCGGCAGCACATATACTAAAATTGGAATGATACAGAGAAGATTAGCATGGCCCCTGTGCAAGGATGACACACAAAAAATGAAAAAAATTTTTTAAGAAAAAAAAAAAGAAAAAAAGAAAAAATCCTCCACAAATACATAAACATTGAAATAATTTCATGCATTCTATCAGACCACAGTGCAATAAAGCTCAATATCAACACAAGGATAAGCCCTACAAGAACAACACACTCCTGAATAATTAATGGGTCAAGGAAGAAATAAAGAAAGAAATAAAAGCATTCCTGGAACTGAATGACAATGATAATACAACACAGAAAAACCTATGGGATACTTTAAAAGCAGTCCTGCCAGGCAAGGTGGTGCATGCCTTTAATCCTAGCACTTGGGAGGCAGAGGCTGGTGGATCTTTGTGAGTTCAAGGCCAGCCTGGTCTACAGAGTGAGTTCCAGAAGAGGTAAGTTTATAGCCCTGAGTGCCTACATCAGAAAAACAGAAAGAGCACAAGTGAACGATCTAACACTTTAGCTAAAAACACTTGAGAGTCAACAACAAATGAACCCTAAATGCAAGAAGCAGGAAGCAAAATCAGAGCAGAAATCAATGAAATAGAAACAAAGAAAACCATACAAAAAAAAAATCAATGAAGCCAAAATTTGGTTCTTTGAGAGAATAAACAAGATAGACAGACCTCTAGCCCAGTTAACAAAAAGAAAGAAAGAACAACTCCAAATCAATAGAATTTGTGATGAAAGGGGAAACACCAGAACAGGCAATGAAAAGATCCAGATAATCATATGGGATACTTCAAAAACCCTTATACTACTAGTTTAAATAAATAAAAAAAAAATCTGAAATCCTGGGAATCACCAAAACGTAACCAAGAAGAGATCGACAGCTTAAACAGACCCATTAGGAAGAAATTGAAGATGTAATAAGAAACCTCCCAACTAAAAAAAAAGCCCAGGCCTGGATAGTTTTGTGGCATAATTCTATAGAACACCTCAAAAAGACTTGCAGCCATTATTACTCAAAAATTTCAGAAGGATTCAAGCAGAGGGAAATCTCCCAAATTCCTTCTATGAAGCCAGCATCACTCTCTTACCAAACCAGGTAAAGATACAACTAAAATGAGAATTATAGACCCATCTCCCTAATGAACACAGATGCCAAAATTCTAAACAGAATACTGGCAAATCGCATACAGACACACATCAAGAAGATCATCCATCATGACCAAGTTGGATTCATACCAGAGATGCAGGGATGGTTCAACATATGAACTTAATAAACATCAAACACATAAATGGAATGAAAGACAAAAATCACACGATCATCTCAATTGATGCAGAATAAGCCTTTGACAAAATCCAGCATCGTTTCATGCTTAAAGTCCTAGAGGGAATTGGATTGGAAGGACCATTCCTCAATGTAATCAAAGCCATATACAGGAAACCCATAGCCAACATTATCCTAAATGGAGAAGAGACAGAAGCATTCCCCTTAAAGGTAGGAACTCGGCAAGGCTTCCCCCATCACCACTCCTCTTCAATATAGTGCTTGAAACACTTGCTAGGGCAATATAGCAAGAAAAGGAAATTAAAGGAGTACTAATTGGAAAAGAGGTAGTCAAGCTATCCCTTTTTTGCTGATGATATGATTGTTTACTTAAGGGATGCTAAAACCTCCACCAGAAAACTCCTAGAAATGATTAAGAGCTTCAGTAATGTAGCAGGGCCATCCCCAGCGGGATCCCACTGTAGGAATCTCCCACAGAGTTGGTAGAGTTTGGTGTGGAATAATCCTGCACCTTTCCCATGTTGGCCCTTCGTTGCATCCCTGGCATGTGGGTTTCTCTTTGCCTGTATTCCAATGTGAATCCCAAATGCCTCTTCACTGTGTTGAAGACTTGTTTTGTTTGACTCGTTCAGATGCTGTCATTGTTTGTTTGATTTGTTTTTCTCCTTGTTTATAGATGTTACTTGTCTGTTTTAATTTGATTTCTTTCTTTATTTTTTAATTTTATTTATTGTTTATTATTTATTTATTTATTTGTGTATGAATGTACTGTCTGCAGGTAGGTTTGTGCACCCATGTCAAGCAATGCCGCGGAGGTCAGAAGAGGGTGTCAGATTCCCCTGGAACTGGTGTTCTCCTGGAATTGGAGTTACAGATGGTTCTCAGCAGCCATGTGGGTGCTGGGGATTGAACCCGGGTCCTCTGAAAGAGCAGTTGGTGCTCTTAACCGCTAGGCCATCTCTCCAGCCCCTAAATTTTAGGCTTTCTATTGGAAGTCTAAATCACTCTTCCCTTTCTGTTGTGTAGGTTCTCCAAAGAATCCACTTGGACACTCCCTCAGCAATTCCAGTTGGCTGGGGGCTGGGGGTATGCTTAATTTAGCCTGCGTCTGTGCTTCAGGTGGTCCTGGGAAGTCCCTGATCTAAGCTCTGTGCACTCAAGTCTCACAGTGCAAAGGCCACCTTTATACAAGCTAGCAGGGAGACTCTGCCCCTGCAAGACAATGATTGAATTATCCAACAGACCAATGAAACGACTATCCAACAACCCAGTGATAGGATTATCCAACAATCTGACTGGCTGGAGTGCCCGGCTCCTACCTGTGCTTCAGGTGGTCCTGGAAATCCCTAATCTAAGCTCTGTGCATTCCTATTAGTTTTAAGGGATGGTTCCAGTTTTATTTCCTTTTGGAATAGCCATAGGTTTGTTTTATATATCTTTAATTATGTTGAGGTGTGTTCCTTCCAGTCCAATTCTCTCTAGGACTTTTTTGTTTGTTTGTTGGTTGGTTGGTTTGTTTGTTGGTTGGTTGGTTTCTGAAAATTTAATTTTATTTATTTTTATTTTTTTTAACAATGCATGTTGAATTTTGTCAAGGCCTTTTCTGCATCTATGGAGAAGACCATGTGATATTTGTTTTTGAGTTCATTTATATAATTTATGATATTTTATTGACTTAGTTATTGAAGCTTCCCTTCTTCTCTTGAATAAAGCCAACTAGAACATGAGGATATCTTTCATGATTGTCCTCTATGCTTATTAATTTTTGCTGATAATTTTTGTAGCTATGTTCATTAAGGATAGTTTCCTCTCTTGAGTGTTTTTAATTGTTTTGGTAATAGAGTGATACTGGCTTTAGAAGGAATTTGGGAGGTGTCTCTCTGTTTCTATCTTTTGAATAATTTTAATAATATTGGCTGCAAAACTTTAAATATTTAGTAGAATTCTGCTGTTAGATTCATCTGTGTGTGGCATTTTTTTAATTTAGGAAATTTTGTTTTACTGTTTCAATTTCCTTATATGTGGATCTCTTTAAGATGTTGATCTCTTCTTGGTTTAGCTTTGGTCATTCCTCTGATTTTAGATATACATCCATTTCTTTTAGGGTTTCAATTTAATGCGTATGTTTTTAAACATTCCCTTATAGTGTTCTGGAACATTTTGTTGTCTGTTATGATGTTTCCCCTTTCATTTTGATTTTGTTGCTTTGGAGGTGTTCTTTCTTTCTTTTGGTTAACTGGGCTAAGGGTCTATCTTGTTCATCTTTTCAAAGAACCAGCTTTTGGAGTCATTGATTCTTTGTATTGTTTTCTTTTTCTATTTCATTTTTTTCTGCTCTGATTTTTGTTGTTTCTTTTTGTCTGATGGGTTTGGGTTTCAGTTGTTGTTGCCTTTCAAGTGTCTTGGTTCAATGTCAAGTCATTTATTTGTGTTGTTTCTAATTTTTTTAATGTAGGCACTTAGAGACTATAACTTCCCTCTTAGGCTGCTTTTAAAGTTTCCCAGATGTTTTGCTGTGTTATATTCTCCTTTTTGTTTAGTTCAGGATACTTTTATTTTCTTTCTTCATTCTCCTTTGACCTATTCATCATTCAAGAGTGCATTGTTTAATCCCTGAGTTACGTAGTTACTAGGGCTGCTTTTGGTTTTGATTTTAAGCTTTATTTTACTGTGGTCTGATAGAATGCAGTAGATGTCTGTTAGGTTCATTTGCTGCATGGGATCATTTAATTCACATGTCTCTCTGTTTATTCTTTGTCCAGTTGACCTGTCTAATGGGACAGTTTGATATTAAAATGCACTATTACTGACTTGAGGTTAATCTATTCTTAAGTCATGTAGTCTCCTTTTTTTTGTCTTTTTGGTCTTGAGACAGGGACTTCCTGTAGTTCTGGCTGTCCTGGAACTACTTGTAGACCAAGCTGGCCTTGAACTCACAGAGATCCACCTGCCTCTGCCTCCCAAATGCTAGGATTAAAGGCATGTGCTGCCATGCTGGCCTGTAGTGCTCGTTTTATGAAATTATACAGAAATGTTTGATGCATATTATTCATGGTTGTATGTCTTCATGGTCCCTTGCTCACATGATCAGAGTAATATGACATTCCTATTCTTCTGATTAATTTTTTGTCTATTTTTTTCAGATATTAGCATTGTAAGTCCCTACATGTTTCTTAGTGATATTTACTTGGAAAAATTTCCCTATTTCTCTTTTTTTCATATTTTTCAAACAAAAGTAGTGCCTGTCTTTGAATGTCAGTCCAATTTCTTGCAGACAACAAAAAGTGGATTTGTTTCTTAATACATTCAACTAGTCTATATCTTTTGGCTGAAGAGTTGTGGCCTTTGATAGTTAAAGCATTGTTGAAAAATAGATCTTGTTACTATCATTTTAAATTCTTTTTTGTTCTTGGTCTTATTTATTATTTATTTATTTATTATTAGGTCTTTTAAAATATTCAGTTGTTTTATTTTATTTTTTATCTTTTTATTTTATTTTATTTTGCTATTTTGCTTTTTTTGAAACAGGGTCTCTCTGTAGCCCCAGATAGCCTGGAAATTTTGTTGTAGACCAGGCTGGCTTTGAACTCACAGAGATCTGCCTGCTTCTGCCTTGCAAGTGCTGGGAATCAGGCATGCACCACTGTGCCCAGTAGGTCTCCTTTTATTTTACCATAAATATACCTTTGTTTTCTTTCTTGGCTATGTCCATTCTTTTTTCATTCCATTGCATTGCTTTCCATATTCTCTGGATAGCTGGTTTGGTGGACTGAATTCTTTCAGTCTATCATGTCATGGAAGATTTTTCTTTCTGTTTGACAATGGTAGACATGCTTGCTGTGTAAAGTATTCTGAGTTGGCATGCATGGCCATTGAGAAGTTGGAATACTGTGTTCCAGCCTCTTCTAGCTTTCATAGCATGCATTGAAAAGTCTTCTGTAATTCTGATCAGTTTTCCTTTATACGTCTCTTTATTTTTCTCTTGAAGCTTTTAGCATTCTTTTCTTTTTTTCTTTTTTTTTTGTAGGAGTTTTTGAGACAGGATCTCCTTGTATGCTCAGCTGTCACGGAACTCATTGTAGACCAGGCTGGCCTTGAACTCAGAGTTCAGCCTGTCTCTGCCTCATGAGTGCTGGGATTAAAGGCATGCACCATCACACCCAGCTAGCATTCTTTCTTTGTTCTGAACATTTAATGTTTTTGCTATGACATGCCATGTGGGGTTTGTATCCGGTACTTCCTGTTTGCTGTTTTGTGTGCTTCTTGTTTCCTTAATTTAGGGAAATTTTCTTCTAAAATCCCGTTGAAGACCTGGTCAATACCATTAACCTGAGATTCTTCTCCTTCCTCTATGCCTATATTGTGTAACGGATCCATTGGTCTTTTCATTGTGCCCCATATCTCCTCTATTCTTATTTTTAATTTTCATACTCGTTGCTTGAGCAGCCTAATTCTTCAACTTTTTTCTCCCAATTGTTCAACTTTATTGTCCACTCCTGATTTTCTGTTTTCTATTTCATTCATGTATTGGCAAGGCTGTCTCCTGTTTTTCCAAATTGGCTTATTGAGATTTTTATTTCCTTCTTCATTTCAGCCTGAATTTTCCTCAACATTTCTATCTCTTTGTGAATTGCATCAGAAGTTTATCCATCTTTTAGCTCTTTGATTTGTTTCTTTGTGTGTTTTTAAATTTTTTACATTCTTTGATTGTGTTTATGATTGTTCTTTCAAATCCATGTCCTGGGTTATCTCTGGGGGTTCTCATTGTCGAACTCTTCTACATGGACTGTGTTGTTTGGTGGGAACATATTTTGATTTTTTCTTTATTACTTCCTCATGATTTTGGCATGTGGATTTCTTCTATTAATTTGTAATTCTGGTATGAAACTCAATTCCTCCTTGTTGTGTTGAAGTCTGATTATTGAAGTGCCTTGTTGTTTTCTTATTGGGTATGAAAACCTGGTTGGCCTAGATTTTGGGTTCTCTCTTTTGATTTTATATTGGGGGATCAGATGGCTCTCCAGCTTCTCAGGAGTTCCTGTACAGGCCCATGTCAGGCACCAGTCAGGTTTTCTCAGTCTTCCTCCTGAAGTCTGGACCCCTACTAGAGAGCAGGCACAGCAGAATTTGCGAAGCTGGTGGGAGAAGCAGTATTCTGGTGCTGTCAGTCTGCAAAGGTCTGTGACCCTACTAAAGGCCAGAGAATCCTATCCTTGCATCAGTGGGTGGGACTGCAGGTGGTTCTAATGAAGATGGGGATAGCATGATTTGGGAAGCTCACCATCATGGAGGCCAGAATCATGTACTGTCAGGCAGTCTGAAAAGGTCTAGGTCCCTACTAGAAGGCAGAGAGCTAGCCCTGGAACAGTGGAAGGGGCTAGAAGTGGTCCCAATGTAGTGGGATGGGCACGGGAAACTTTGGGAAGTTTACTTTGGGAAGTTCACCACCATAGGAGGCTGGATTCAGGTGTTCTCAGGCAATCTGTAAAGTTTTGGGCCAGTCTAGTTTACTTCAATTAACATGATATCTTATTTCACCCACTTCCTTGCAAATGACACATGTTTTGTTATCCTTTAAGGCTGAATAATTTACACTGTGCATATATGTCACATTTTCTTTCTCCATACATCTGTCGACAGGTGATTATGTTGCTTCTATATATTGACCAATATAGGGCTAAACCTGGATGAGCAAGTGTCCATATGGTGATTCCCTTGGCATACATCCAGAAATCATATAGCAAGATCATATGGTAGTTCCATTTTAGGATTTCTGAGGAATCTCCATTCTGATTTCCACAGTGGCTGCACTAGTTTGAATTCCACCAGAGGGTTTTCTTTTCCCCACTACACTCTCAATAGAATCCATTATGATTTGTTTTCTTACTGATAGCCATTCTGATGGGATTATTATTAATATAATTTTATGAATTAACTTACATTTTGTATAGCTTTTGATTTAATTTTCATAGGTTATATGTTTCTTGAAATTATCCATTTCTTGAAGATTTTCCAGTTTATTAGAATATCTCTTTTCAACACACTGTTGGTACTCCAAATTTCTTTGATATTTATTGTAATATTCAATCTCTAATTTTATCTCTCTTTTGATTAGTTTCTTTAAGGGTTTATGGACCTTTGTTTTTCTGAAGAACCAACTCTTTGCCTTATTGGTTCTTTGCACTATTCTTTTATTCCCATTTTATTCATTTCTTCCATTATCTTTATTCTTTCTTGCCATCTGCTGCTTTTGAGTTTCTGTTGTTGTTTTCTAGGCCTCATTTGAGATCTTTATTTTTCAATGAAAGCACTAATAACTATAAACTTTTCAATTAAAACTGATATTTTTTCGCATCCCACAGATTTTAGTAAGCTGTACTTCGATTTTCATTTGAATAGAGAAAATTTTTGTTCTGATTACCTCAGTTATCTGCTGGCCATTCAAGACTTTATTGTTTGATTTCTAAGCATTTATATGGTTTCTGTGGTTTTTCTGTGGATTTATTGTTCTAGTGTATTCCACTCTTATTACATATGTACATAAAATTATGTGCAGTTCTTTTTTTAGTTGTTAGATTTGTTCAATGGCCAAATTGTGATCTGTTTTAGAGAAAGTTCCATAGGTTTACTGACAAGTTTTTAGAAAAAAAACCTGCTACATATTGTTATTTGTTTTGTTTTTATTTTGAGACAGGGTCTCTCTGTAACCCCACCGATGGCTGGGATCTTTGTATTGCATGGATCAGGCTGGCCTTGGCCTCACAGTCCTTGATCTCGTAGAGATCTGCCTCCTGAGTGCTGGAATTAAAGGCCCGAACCACCATGACTGGCTCCAACATACTTTTGAAAGGAAAATGAAAGTACTTTTCATGACTACCGTCATAGTTGATGAGGACTATACCAGTAGGTGAAATAGATTAGCCCCAACAGCAAAAAACAATATTTATAACAAAGAATCTTAGAGAAGAGATGGTAGGAATGGAATATGGAGAAAAGAATGCAGCAAGTAAAACAGGGGCATTCTTGCTTTCCTGACTTAAGAATTTTGCTGTGAAAGACCCCCAAAACTGGGTGGACTCTCACTGCAAATCTCGGGATAGAACAACTCCCAACAAAATCAGCCAAAGACCTTCTCGCTGTCAATTACACGAGGTTTATTCGGGAAAAAACCAGTGCACTGGGGTCGAACTATAACCACACAGCAGGGGCAGAGGAGATTGAGACCCCAGGGACTGGAATAGGGAACTCTTTAAACAGCAGGGACCCCAAGTTATGGGAAAATGGGGGAAGGGTTGGGTAATAGTAAAAAATCAAATCTCGGCAGCAGGCGGCGACACACAGGCGGGGGCGTGACTCAAGTAAAGCACACCAGACACGCAAGGTTATGAGGAAGTCGGGGAGGGAAAACCTTATCTTAACACACAAGGTAAGCATGACTCAGTTAAGACAACACAAGGTATGAGGAAGGGGGGGAACATGCTGGACTTGGTTAGATGGGACCAGGTTCAATATGTTTTTTCTTTTTTTTTTTTCTTAATTTTTTTTTAATTTTATTATTTCTGATGTGATGAATGTATGTCTGCATGAAGTTGTGCACCCGTGCGTGCAAGCCGCGGAGGTCAGAGGGGCTTCGGATCCCTGGAACTGGAGTTTCTCCTGGAATTGGAGTTCGCATGGTGTCTCGGCCGCCATGTGGGTGCTGGGGATCGAACCCGGTCCTCTCAGAAGCGGTGCGCTCTTAACCGCTAGGCCATCACTCAGCCCCCCTAAAGACAGATTTTAAGGGTGCATAAAACCTTGGGGCAGGGGTCCTTCAGCTGAATGCAGCCTAATACTGCATGTGTCCGCAGCCTAATACTGCATGTGTCACATATGGGCAATGAAGAATCTGAAGTTATTGAGGTTTGGATATTCTCTCTAACACATATTAAAGTTCTTATAAAATTTGGCTAAGTAAGCACAACGAAGTTGAGACTAATTTCAAGAAAACATTCTAGAGAATCCTGACTAATGCTTGGTCTAAGTAAGACTCTTTGTCAAAGGCTTTAAACAATTGATAAATAATAACTCCTCTTTCATATTAGCTTATATGTCCACGCTCTTTTAAATTAACTTGGTGTTTACTATTTTAGTAGTAGGAAGGGAGGAGAGGAAGGAGGGGAGAGGCGAGAGTGGAGGGAGGGAGGGAGGGAGGGCAGAGCGAGAGGAGAGAGAGAGAGAGAGATGCAGGTGTGGATTGAGTGCCTCAGTGTGCATAGAATCAGAGGACAATGTTGTGGATAAGGTTTCTCCCTTCCACTTGACATGTGTTCTGTAGATCCAACTCAGCTTGTCAGGCTTGTTCAGCACAATGCCTTTAACCCCTCCCCCCTCCCTCCCCGAGCCATATCTACTCTTATCTCTATTGATTCTGGAAAGGCTACATGATCCATTGAGGGAACTTCATGTTTTCATTTCTAGAAGGTAAGTGGCTGGGAAATATGGGTTTATTGATTCCATATTCTGCCTTATACTACTCTGAATCTCCCTCTGCATTAAATACAAAGTATAGTTAGCTTCCTCTACCTGAAATGTCAATCACACAGAGCTATGAACTCAGCCCACAACACCAAATTCTGACAGCCCTGATCTGTCAAGTAAAGGAAAGTCACCCCAGTAGACAACCCGAGGATTAATTAGCCATTATCACTATTCTGTCAGGACTAGAACAAGAGAATTTAGAACCCATCTCACCAGAAAAGTAAATGGCAAACTATGCATTATAACACAGCTCTGATAAATTTAATTCAGTCCTTTCTGTTGTTGTTGTTGTTGTTGTTGTTTCCAATATGCATTACTCCCAACTGTCTATTTATATTTCGAACTAGACTGCAGTTCCTTAACTGCAAAATTTATGCCACATTCATCTCTGCATCACTATACCTAGAATGGGAGCTGGTACATAACAGGCAGGCAGTAACATATTTGTCCCAAGTAATGAATGAATGGAAGAGGAAGCTGGAAGAATGCCAAACACTTTAATTACTTCAACTTTTCCAAGAGAAATTCTAGTTAAGCATCTGTTTTCTAAAACCTTATTTAACACTAGACAGTTCTATGTGTAATAGCTTTCTGTTTGTGAAATTTGGGGTTTCTCCCTTAATAGCAACATGTACTAATCAGAAATATTATGTCTTTTGCTATCCATTCTGGGAANGGTGTAATCTCTATATTTAAGAATATATCTAACCCATAAAATAGCAACAAATACAATCATTCAACACATAGTCATCATCAAAATTATTAATAAGCTAGTTAACATTTTTCCACATTAAATATTCAAAATGTATCATACATTTTATACATTTCAAGTGCTCCATAACCATATGTGGCTATGTTGGTCAGAGAAGATTTAGATGATAGCTATTGGGAGTCTCTACCATTTTATATGAATGTTAATTACAGCTCTATTTGTAACAAGAAAAACTGGCAATAACCCACATGCCCTTCAGCAAAAGAGCAGGTCCACCATTAAAAAAATAATTCCTGTAGCTTTGCGTTTTCATAAAAAGTGAAATATTCCATCTGAATGTCTTTAGTTACCAAATCAATCAGCACATGATTCTAGTATTCTAGTTTATTTTCCTGGGACAACTCCAATTTTCTATAGTGTACTTTATGAACAATCATATGTTGGAGGTGGCTAATTGAATGAAATTTGGCCAGCATGTTTGGAAATGATTTTATTTTTTCCTACATTTGTAAACTTAGAAATGAACATCAGCCAAGGCATCATGGTGCATGCCTTTAATCCCAGCACTTGGGGAGGCAGAAGCAGGTGGAGCTCTCTGAGTTCAAGCTAGCCTGGTCTACAGAGTGAGCTCCAGGCCAGCTGGACTAAAGGATAGACCCTGTCTCAAAAAGACCAAAAAAATAAATAAATAATGTAACATCTCTGTTTTGGGGGGGTGCTGGAACCCACTTGTAATCCTAGCACTAAGGAGGCTGAGGCAGGAGGATCACTATGGGTTCAAAGGTCAACCTGGGCTACTCGTGAAACCTTATTCAGAAAGACAAAAACCTAAAGGAAATATCTCAATTGCCTTTTTGGCTAGTGTAAATCATTTTTAAACTTATATCTGCAAAGATTTAAGGAATGAGTGAAAGAGGTTGGTGACTTGTGTGCCTTTCCTTTTTCTTCCACAACCATGATAACATCCTGTATAATGTTTAGGGGTTGGGAAAAAGGAATAAGATAATTAGCTAATGGAATGAACACTGCAATGCAAGTGGTGTGCTGGATTCTTTCTCTAACTCTGTCATATCACTTTCTTATCTGTGGAATGAAGGCATTTAACTGAGATGATTATCAACTTCCTTCCTAGCATAGTTAACATTTTCTCTGTTATTGTCCAGTAAGAACATCCTAAAACAAATTTAAAAGATTCCTTACATATGCAGACTTTTTCATTTGTACTTAATAACCAGAATCTGTGGATGGGTTTAGGGTTACTGACATCATTTGCAAAATTGTGAGTTTTACCTTTGTGAAAAGATTTTGAAACAGTTAGATCTCAAATCATTTAACATTTTATTATCTGAATGTAGAAGTAGATTAGTGGATAAGATCACACTAATTTTTAATTAAATCAGATTTACGGAACTTCCAAATTTGTTTTCAGTGAAAGACAACCATGATGAAGGCAAAAATAATACAAATTAAAAAATATAAACACAGGGTGAGTTTTTGGAAAGGCATGTTTTCCCAGGTGGAACATCCATATTTCCCATCATATTCTTTGAGTCCAGGACCTTCAAAATATTAATACACCCTGGGGCTTAGAAACTCTCATTTAAGATTTGACATTTGTGCCTCTGTGAGTGACGTATCCAAATAGACATGTAAGCTCAATTAATGACCTAATATTACCATTACTTCCATCAGTGCATACAAGTATGTGTTATAGAAGTTGCTGGGCGTGGTGCTATCATGCCTTAATTCTAGGACTCAGGGGGAGCAAGAAGGCAGAGGCAGCGGGCAGGCAGATCTCTGTGAGTTCAAGGCCAGCTTGGTCCACAAAGTGAGTTCTAGGACAGCTGGGCTACAGGGAGACCCTATTCTTAAAAAAGACAAAAAAAAAGAAGTATAGTGGACTTATTTTATGTTCCCTTGCCCTTCAATCTATGTACCACTGCAGAATATGTTTAATTCTTTTGTCATTGAGTTCTTTACTTAGAATACAAAATGGGTTTGTTATGACATTTTCATATGTCCATGCCATTGACTTGCCTGTATGTGCCCCCCCACCACCTTCTCTTATTTGTCCCTCTGCAGTTCCTAAGTTCCCTCCAAATGGTATTCTGTCTCCTTCAAGTCACACACACAAAGACACACATGCACTCAGACACATGTATGTATATGCTTATATCCAGATTCCACATATGAGAGAAAACATGCAGTATTTTTCTTTTTTTCTCATTCCATTACTCTCTCTTTTTAAAAAATTTAATTTAATTTAATTTTATTTATTTCTGTATGTGCATGAATGTACTGTCTGCATGCGTGTTTGTGCACCCTGTCGTGCAATGCCGCGGAGGTCAAAGAGGGGTCGATTCCCTGGAACTGGGTTTCTCCTGAATTGGAGTTTCAGAGGTTCTCAGCCAGCCATGTGGGTGCTGGGATGAACCCGGTCCTCGTAAAGAGTGGTCGGTGCTCTTAACCGCTAGGCCATCTCTCCAGCCCCATTACTCTCTCTTTTTATATGATCCTACTATACTTAGTGTATTCTCATTTCTTTATAGTCCTCTTCTATTACATGATACCTATTTATATTTAAATCTGAACTTCACATATGAGAGAAAGACATATGTGATGTCCTTCACCATTGGCGCCTTCCCATAGCTCCACAGGCCCTACCCCCCGCCACTGGAAACCATAATTCTGTCATTTGTACTAAGGCATATTGTGGCAAGATAGTATCCTCATATGTTCCTCAGTGAAAGTTCAACAACTGGGTATAGTCAGCCTATCTAGAGTCTCATTCTTTAAGAAGATCACCTCTCTCTCACTCAGCATTAATCAGCTGCCAAAATTCTTTGACCAAGATTGGGCCTACTGGCACATTTCCACAGTTCTTTGTTTCAGTTTTTGTCTTCTTGTATTTGCATGCTGACACCATTGCTGTAGGTTCATATGAGCAAAGTCCCATGAACGTTGGACAACAATTCCATATGGTCATGCACTCCCTGCCTGATTCTTACAATCTTTCTGCCCTGTTCTTCCACAATGGTCCCTGAGCTCTGGCAGGTGGGAGTTAATGTAGGAGTACTGTTCAAGACCCATACTCTGCAGACTTTTATTCTTCGACACATTTGGCCATTTGTACCTTTTTCTTTCCATATCCTTCTGCTGCATGAGGGAGCTCACTGAAAGAACTGAGAGATACATCAGTGTTCTCTTTAAACCCTGTGCTATGTTCCATGAGCCTTGGGTGTAGAGGTTGCATAATAGATATGCCACATAAGCTTGGGAAATCCACAATCTCTGTGTATGACCAGTTGTGAACTCTGAATAATCTTTGTTCAGTGCAGAAAGAAGTTTATTTGATGAGTTGTGACTGGGATATTGTTTGTAAATATAAGCATCCATATTTTGCACGTAGAATGAAATTATATTTGCCTAGGGAAGTGACAGCCTTGGGAATTTTTCCAAGATCTATGACCACTCCAGCCAGTGTATTTGGCTGTGTTAACAACCACATATGAGTTCCTCCCATTGAATGGCTTTAAGTCCAATTTGTAGCTGCTGATTACAACCAACGCCATTTTCTGTTCTGGTCATTTATGTGGTTATTAGGGCTTAAAGCTGGAGTTGGAACACTGATTGATGTTCTCCCTTAGCAGCTTGTGTAGTGTGCTCCAAAACTATGAGAGCTAGCCTTCAGGGGAGATGTTTTCCAGCTTAGTTCCAGCAACATTGCTCCAAATCCTTTCTCTTAAGTATGTCCTGGTTTCAGAAATAAGGTCATACCTTCAAGTTCTAGAAGGCTATCAAGGACTGTGCCAATAGCCTGTGTGACTTTGGGAGTCTCTTGGACTATCCTGGCCAACAACTCAAAGGAAGGTTTCTCCTGTCTGGCATTGTTTCTTATGTGACTTCAGCTATATACATGGACTTGTAAAGCTATTTTATGTATAATTTAGCAGCAGGTTTTTTTTTACTAATATAATTACATCTGTTTTTTTTTAATACTAGCTAGGCATTTTTATTCTCTCTCTCTCTCTCTCTCTCTCTCTCTCTCTCTTCTCTCTCTCTCTCTGTCTCTCTCTCTCTCCCTGTCTAACCCTTCCTCCACACCCTCCCCATTTACAGTATCCCCATTTCTCCCTTGATAACAGCTGTTTCCTATGGTTTCACCTCTCTTGAGCTACTTCCCCTTGATCCTTCCCTTTAACTCATCCTATTTATATTTACTTCCATTTTATTCATTTTCCATTAGCAACACCTGTCTCGACCTCTTTTTTTTTTTTTTTTGAATTTCAAGAGCATTTATCATTTAATGAAAAATACTTAACAATTTATGGCTGTGGTCTTATATCATAATCTGTCTTTTCTATTTACATAATATTGTTTACTATAACCTTTTTTTTTTTTTTTTTTTTTTAATTAATTTTTATTGATGCTTTGTGCATTTCATACATTTTTCCAATTCAGTTCAGGCTTATTTCCCTTCCCTCCCCCCCTCCCCCACCCCCCCACCCATCCCAGATCTCATTCTCCATAACTGTCCTGCATCTTTCTCTCAGTTTTTTTTTTTCATTTTTAGCTTAAAGTGATAATCCCTGAGTACAAGCATCCTTCATGCAAAACCTATCTGCAGGCTTTTGTGCCCAAACACCTACAGCCCACCATCCAGTGGGGGGTGACAGGTTGTTTGTTCAATCAAGTTGATCAAATGAGTGTCCAGACTACATTGCTGTAGTTTCACCATTCACCCCAATCGCAGCCCTTACATTCTACCACGCCCCCTCTTCCGCAGGTTGTCCCTAGGCTTAGAAAAGGGCACAGGTGGATGAGAGGTAAAACAGTCCACTCTCTCTGGAGCTGTTGACTTGGACTCTGGTCAATTCTGGCTGTTTCTTTCATGGGCTGACAGTTTGTCCAGGAATAACCTTTCGATCCTACTAAGAAGAACAAGCAATTAGATATATAGGTATTTAAGCAGCACTAATAGTTATGGTAGGTTACTTTAGCATAGAACACATTTTGGATATGTTAATCCATGAATTACAATTTCCCCCTGTTAAATATGGCGGTCTTACTGTGGCTTATAACATCTAACCTGTAGAGGATGTAAGCTTGTGGCATCAGCCATGGGTTATTTCTCCAAGGGAGAGCCAATAGCCAATTAGATTTGGGATATACAGCACATGGCTGCCTCTGTTGCACAGTATTTCCAAGGCAGGTGAGGTGTATCTGGTGCTGACGGTGGAGTCTTGCTTGACTCAGGGAGACCCATATTTGCTTTATTGGTTTAGTTGCCTTTGGTAACACTCTCTGGGTTCCAGAGGCCATCTGTACACTTGCAATGTGTGGTCTCAATACATTCTCCCATGTTAACGTCAGGTCTTCGGCAGCAGGGTCTTATTGCCTCTCCTCCTGTAGGTATCCCAACTTAGAGGCAAGGAGCCTTACCTTTTGTGGGGCCTTGATCCCCTGGCCAACATCCACCTGGTAGACAAATCCATTGCTGATGTCAGAGCTCCTGTATTAATATATTTGCCTGAGTGCATAGCCCTAGGACTTTAGTATTATATTTGGTTCTGAACAGAGAGTAATCCCTTCCACAGTTCCCATGTCTAGTAGTCAATTAAAGAAAGCAGTTTTACCGGTTTATAGAGATACCTCTAAATAGTTGTCTCCAATTTACAGTTGGGGAGCGACCTCATCATTCGTCTAACTATATTCTCCTTGTTCATGATGGGTGGGAAGGTCAAGAGAAGTCTCTCATATCAGAACCTTTGTGGCACCTAGAGGTAAGTTTCATTAGGCATTATAAAAGTTGTTACATTAGGTCCACAGAGGGGTTCGATGTTATGGCAATCTGAGGCTTTTCTTCCTTTGAATGTTCAGACGGGTCAGCTTTCGTTGCCACTTTTTGGTACATCCTACTCAATGCAAACCTGTATCTTTTTCTTTCTCGACCGTTAAGTTGGTGACGTTTTGTCCTGTTGGAAGAAACAAATCTTTTTCCCATAGTTAGTTTTAAGATTTGAATTGCAGGGGTTTGATGAAAAGGTTTCATGTCTTTTCTGTATCCCCCCCCTTTTTTTTAGCGTATGAGTCTCCAGAAGATAGTTGTATTATACATGACTATAGGGCGGAGTCAAGGCATAGATTTCAATAATTCACCATGTTGTTTTGGTGTGACCACATATGATTAACTTGGGAAGCAAACCTAATCTTTACGCTAAATCATCTTAAAGAGAATGCTACAAGTGATATGTAACAGAAAAATTATAGAGAACATTTGTATGTGTCAATCCCAAGTTCTTGCTCTACAGATTTTTATGTAAAGCAAATGTGGCAACAGCGAATTATATCTCATTTAATCAGATGCATTACCATTTTATCAGATCTGTAAACCAATGTTGTTTAATATACACATGTTTATTTACTTTTACTAAGTCCTAAAAACCATGTGTCCTGTAGACAGTTCTAGGCGAAACTGGGTACTGCTGAGCTCACGTCAATTAAATATGCCTTAATGCGAATATACACCCGTGTCCCTCTACCCACCCACCCCCCTTTCCAATTCACCATTTCAGTCCATTTCTTGATGCAGACTTTCTGTTTCTGTTTACTATGGCCTTCCCTCTCATGAGAAATATTTATATCTGGGTTGTTTGTATAGCTCCACATATGAGGGACACCATTTGTCGTTTGTTTTTTCTGGGACTGTGTTACTTCACTTAACATAATGTCTTCCAGCTCCATCCATTTACCTGCAAATTTCATGATGTTGTCCCTCTTTACTGCTGCATGTATCCATTGTATACATGTTACCACATTTTTCTATCCACTCGTGGAGTTGAGGGGCACGGGGCTGGTTCCAGCTTTTTGCTATTGTGAACAGAGCTGCAATAAACATAGCTGTGCATATCTTTGCAGTAAGTTGTGTCTTGTGGGTATATACCCAGGAGTGGTATGACTGGGTCAAATGGAAGGCTCATTTTGAGTCTCTAAGGGTTCTCCACACTGCTTTCCATAGTGGCTGTACAAGTTTACATTCCCACCAGCAATGATGAGTGTTCCCCTTTCCCCACAACCTCTCCAGCACTTGTGGTATTCATGTTCCTGATCCTAGCCAGTCTTATTGGAGTAAGTGGTATCTAGAGTGGTTTTAATTTGCATTTCCTTAATTATCAGAGATGTGAACACTTCTTAAGATGTTTCTCGGCCATCTCTAATCACCTCCTCTGTTAAGTCTCTATTCAGATCTTTGCTCCATCTTTTGAATGATTCATTTTTTTTCTTTCTTCTTTGTTTTTTGAGTAGCTTGTATACTCTGGAATTAATGCTTTGTCAGATGTATCTGCTGTGAAGGTTTCCTCCCACTCTGTGGTTCTTCTCTCACTCCTTTATTGCTTCCTTTTGTGTACAGAAGCTTTTGATGTTTATGAGGTCCCATTTGTCAATTGTCGATCTTATTTCTTGTGCAGCTGCTGTCTGGTTTAGGAAGTCTTTTCCTACACCTATGTCTTGTAGTCTGCTGCCAAGCTTCTCTTCTATCACCTCCAGAGTTTGGGGTTTCACGTTGAGGGTCTTTTGGTTCCATCTGGAGTTGACCTTTGTACAAGGTGAGAGGTAGGGGTTTAATTCATTCTTCTACAAGTGGTGATTCCAGTTTTGCACACACCACTTGCAAGATGCTGTCTTTTCTCCATTGTGTCTTCTTGGCCCCTTGTCAAATAGAGGTGGCTGAAATTGTATGAGCTCAGGTTTGAGATCTTCAGTTTTATTCCATTGGTCAACTGGTCTGTTTTTTGTGCCAGTACCTAGGCGTCTTTATGACTATAGCCCTATAGTATAGTTTGATGTCTGGTATAGCGATCCCCCCTGTATTGCTCTTTTCACTCAGGGTTGCTTTTGGCTATTCGGGTCTTTTGTTTTTCCAAATGAAATTGAGGATTTTTTTTTCCAGGCCTGTGAAGAAACTCTGGGGATTGATTGGGATCGCATAATCTGTACACTAGTTTGGGTAGGATGGACATTTTTACTATATTATTTTCCCAATCCATGAGCATGGGAGGTTTGTCCATCTTCTGATGTCTTCCTCAATTTTCCTTTTCAGGGGTTTAAAATTTTTGTTGTAGAGATCCTTGGTGTCATTTGGTTAGGTTTGTTCCTAGGTATTTCTATTGTTTTGAGGGCTATTGTGAGTGGGAAGTCCCCTTGTATCCTTCTTCAATTGCTTGTTGTTGGGTACAGAAAGGCACTGATTTTTCTAGGTTTATTTTGTATCCTGCCACTTTACCAAAGCTCTTAATCGTTTCTAGAGTTTTCTGGTGGAGTTCTTAGCATCCCTTAGGTCTGTCTCGACCTCTTATTCTCTCTCATGTTCCTTCTTTACCTTTATAACCCTGGTTCATTTCCATTTTCTAGGTTCTTGAAGTTATACCAGGATATGTGCTCACATATAATGATTTGGTACTAGGATCAACAAATGAGGGAGACCATATGTTGTTTGTTTTTCTGAGTCTGTCTTACTTCACTTTGCATAACAGTTTCTACTTACATACATCTGGCTGCACATTTCATGATTTCATCCTTCTTTACCGCTGAATAGAATTCCGTTGTGTAAATGTACCACAATTTCCTTATTCACTTGGCAGTTCAGGGGCATTTAGGTTGCTTCCATCTCTTAGCTACTGGGAAAACTGCAGAAGCAAACATGGATATACAGGTATCTCTGCAGTGCAATGAGTCCTTTGGGTGTATTCCAAGGAGTGGTCTAAGTGGGTCACATAGCAGGTTCAAGTTTTTTAAGAGTTATCCACACTGCTTTCCATAAACTTTGCACAAGTTTACAATCTCACCATCAGTGAACGAGCATTCTCCTTTCCCTACATCTTCTCCAGCATCTAGTATCATTTGTTCTTTTGATCTTAGGTAGTATGACTGAGGTAAGATAAAATTTTAAAGTCGTTTTAATTTTCATTTCTATAACTATTAATGATGTTGAACACTTTTAAAGATATTTTTAGCCATCTTTATTTCTTCTTTTGAAAACTCTCTGTTCAGATCCTTAGCCCACCTTTTAATTGGGCCATTTGTTTCCTTCCATCTTTGTTTTTTGAGTTCTTTTTTTTTTTTTTTTGAGACAGGGTCTCCCTGTAGCCCCAGCTGGCCTGGACCTCACTCTGTAGACCAGGCTGGCCTTGAGCTCACAGAGATCTGCCTGGCTCTGCCTCTCAAGTGCCAGGATTAAAGGCACCCACCACCACACCCTGCTTAAAGACGGTTCTTAGCCACCATGTGGGTGCTGGGAATCAAACCCAGGTCCTCTGCAAGAGCAGTCGGAGCTCTTAACCACTGAGCCATCTCTCCAGCCCCTGAGTTCTTTATGTATTCTGGATATTAAACCTCTTTCAGCGTGTCACTGATGAAGATTTTCTCCCATTCTGGGGGTTTTCCCTTTTGATTGTTTCTTTCACTGTACAGAAGCTTTTTACTTTAATGAGATCCCACTTATTGATTGTTGATCTTAATTCCTGAGCAACTAATATGGGATTTAGAAAGTGACTACACCTATATCTTGTGAGTTACTGCCAATGTTTTTTTTTTTTTTTTCAAACATTTTCAGAGTTTCACAACATTGATGTCTTTGGTGCATTTGGTGTTGACTTTTTTGTAACATGAAAGATAAGGGTCAAGTTTCATTCTTCTATATGTGGAGATCAAGTTTTGCCAGCACCATTTGTTGAAGATGCTGTTTTCCCTCCAGTGTGTGTCCATGGCACTTTTCTGAAAAGGTGGTTGAAATTGGGTGTAGTCATGTTTGAGTCTTCAATATATTCCATAGATCTGTGGGTCTATTTTTGTGCCAGTACCATGCTGTTTTAATACTATAGCTCTGTGATATAGTTTGAGACCTGGTATACTAATCCCCCAGCATTGTTCTTTTTGTTGAGGATTACTTTGGTTATCTGGGGTCTTTTATATTTTTATATGAATTTTAGGATTGTTTTTCTTAGGATTTTTTCTAATTCTGTGAAGAGTGTCATGGGGATATTGATTGGGATTGCCTTGACTTATATATTGCTCTTGGTAGGATGGTCATTTTCACAATATTAATTCTTCCAATCCATGAGCATAGGAGGTCCTTCCATCTTCTGGTGTCTTCCTTAATCTCTTTCTTTAAAAATGAACAATTTTCACCCAGGAATGGTGGCACATGCCTTTAACCCCAGCACTAGGGAGGCAGAGGCAGGCAGATCTCTGTGAGTTTAAGGCCAGCCTGGTGTATATAGTGAGCGCCAGGCCATTTGGGACTAAAAGGATACCATGTTTCAAAAAGACAAACAAAAATATAAAAATTTTCATTATAAAGATCTTTAATGTTTTTGGTCATGCTTATTCAGGGATACTTGATTTTTTGAGACTAACTGTTGTGAGTGGAAAGATTTCTGTGTATTCTTTGTCCAATTGCTTTTAATTAGTATATAGAAAAGCTACTGATTTTTGTAAATTAATTTTGTAACCTACCATTTTCTTGAAAGTGCCAATCACTTCTAGGAGGTTTCTGGCAGAATTTTTGGGAATTCTTATGTTTAATAACATATCATCTTCAAAAAGGGATACTTTCACCTCTTCTTTTCCAATTAGTATTCTAATTTCCATCTCTAGTTTTATTGTGCTAGCAAGAGTTTCATGCACTATAGTAAAAAGGAGTGGAATGAATTTTTTTGGAGAACCTTCAGAACAGAAAGGGAAGAGTGAGTTAGTCTTCCAATATATAAAGAAAATTGAAAGCCTGAAACCTAGACAAGTGAACACTCCAAAAACAAGGAGAAAAAAAGGCATCTGAAGGAGGCAAGCAAAGCAAGCCTTCAACATAGTGAAGAGGCATTTGTGTTTTGCATCAGAATACAGGCAAAAAGAGAAACCCACATGCCAGGGACACAATGAAGGGACAACATGGGAAAGGTGCAAAATAATTCAAAACCAAGTTCTATCAATCCTGTTGGAGATTCCTACAGTGGGATCTCCTGGGGATGGTCCAGGACACAGATCTTAGAGGAACAACGAGACATATTCAAAGAAATCAAAGAATATAAAGAACAAGTCAGAGAACCAAGAAGAGAGAATGAAAAACTCAAGATAGACCTAGAGGGAGAGAACGACAAACACCGGAAGGAAGTCGAAACACTGAAAAGGGAAACCAACCAGCAAAGCAAGACTAAGAAAGATTGAGAACAAAAAAAAAAAAAATACTAAAGAAATCACAGGATGAAATGAAAAAGGAAATAGAAGCTTATCCAATCAGAGGAAAAGGAATGGAAAAAGCCTCAGAAATAGAATGGAGGAAGCAGAAACAAAGAATATCACTCAAGTCTCACAGTGGCTACAGGTCCACCTTTTATGTCAGCTAGCAAGGAGACTCTGCCCCTGCAAGACAATGATTGAATTATCCAACAGACCAATGAAACGACTATCCAACAACCCAGTGATAGGATTATCCAACAATCTGACTGGCTGGAGTGCCCGGCTCCTACCTGTGCTTCAGGTGGTCCTGGGAAATCCCTAATCTAAGCTCTGTGCATTCCTATTTAGTTTTAAGGGGAATGGTTCCAGTTTTATTCCTTTTGGAATAGCCATAGGTTTGTTTTATATATCTTTAATTATGTTGAGGTGTGTTCCTTCCAGTCCAATTCTCTCTAGGACTTTTTTGTTTGTTTGTTTGTTTGTTGGTTGGTTGGTTTCTGAAAATTTATTTTTATTTATTTTTATTTTTTTTAACAATGCATGTTGAATTTTGTCAAGGCCTTTTCTGCATCTATGGAGAAGACCATGTGATATTTGTTTTTGAGTTCATTTATATAATTTATGATATTTATTGACTTAGTGTATTGAAGCTTCCCTTCTTCTCTTGAATAAAGCCAACTAGAACATGGAGGATGATCTTTCTGATATGTGCCTCTATGCGGTTTATAACTATTTTGCTGATAATTTTTGTAGCTATGTTCATTAAGGATAGTTTCCTCTCTTGAGTGTTTTTAAATTGTTTTGGTAATAGAGTGATACTGGCTTGTTAGAAGGAATTTGGGAGTTGTCTCTCTGTTTCTATCTTTTGAATAATTTTAATAATATTGGCTGCAAAACTTTAAATATTTAGTAGAATTCTGCTGTTAGATTCATCTGTGTGTGGCATTTTTTTAATTTAGGAAATTTTGTTTTACTGTTTCAATTTCCTTATATGTTATGGATCTCTTTAAGATGTTGATCTCTTCTTGGTTTAGCTTTGGTCATTCCTCTGATTTTAGATATACATCCATTTCTTTTAGGGTTTCAAATTTAATAGCGTATATGTTTTTAAAACATTCCCTTATAGTGTTCTGGAACATTTTGTTGTCTGTTATGATGTTTCCCCTTTCATTTTTGATTTTGTTGCTTTGGAGTTGTTCTTTCTTTCTTTTGGTTAACTGGGCTAAGGGTCTATCTTGTTCATCTTTTCAAAGAACCAGCTCTTGGAGTCATTGATTCTTTGTATTGTTTTCTTTGTTTCTATTTCATTTGTTTCTGCTCTGATTTTTGTTGTTTCTTTTTGTCTGATGGGTTTGGGTTTCAGTTGTTGTTGCCTTTCAAGTGTCTTGAGTTGCAATGTCAAGTCATTTATTTGTGTTGTTTCTAATTTTTTTAATGTAGGCACTTAGAGCTATAAACTTCCCTCTTAGGACTGCTTTTAAAGTTTCCCAGACGTTTTGCTGTGTTATATTCTCCTTTTTGTTTAGTTCCAGGAATACTTTTATTTCTTTCTTCATTTCTCCTTTGACCTATTCATCATTCAAGAGTGCATTGTTTAATCTCCCTGAGATTACGTAGTTACTAGGGCTGCTTTTGGTTTTGATTTTAAGCTTTATTTTACTGTGGTCTGATAGAATGCAGTAGATGTCTGTTAGGTTCATTTGCTGCATGGGATCATTTAATTCACATGTCTCTCTGTTTATTCTTTGTCCAGTTGACCTGTCTAATGGGACAGTTTGATATTAAAATGCACTATTACTGACTTGAGGTTATTCTATATCTTAAGTCATGTAGTGCTCCTTTTTTTTGTCTTTTTGGTCTTGAGACAGGGACTTCCTGTAGTTCTGGCTGTCCTGGAACTTACTCTGTAGACCAAGCTGGCCTTGAACTCACAGAGATCCACCTGCCTCTGCCTCCCAAATGCTAGGATTAAAGGCATGTGCTGCCATGCCTGGCCTGTAGTGCTCGTTTTATGAAATTTTATACAGAAGTGTTTGATGCATATGTATTCATGGTTGTAATGTCTTCATGGTCCCTTGCTCACATGATCAGAGTAATATGACATTCCTTATCTCTTCTGATTAATTTTTTGTCTATTTTTTTTCAGATATTAGCATTGTAAGTCCCTACATGTTTCTTAGTGATATTTACTTGGAAAATTTTTCCATATTTCTCTTTTTTTCATATTTTTCAACCAAAAGTAGTGCCTGTCTTTGAATGTCAGTCCAATTTCTTGCAGACAACAAAAAGTGGATTTTGTTTCTTAATACATTCAACTAGTCTATATCTTTTGGCTGAAGAGTTGTGGCCTTTGATAGTTAAAGCATTGTTGAAAAATAGATCTTGGTTACTATCATTTTAAATTCTTTTTGTGTTCTTGGTCTTATTTATTTATTTATTTAGGTCTTTTAAAAATATTCAGTTGTTTTATTTTATTTTTTATCTTTTTATTTTATTTTATTTTGCTATTTTTGCTTTTTTTGAAACAGGGTCTCTCTGTAGCCCCAGATAGCCTGGAAATTGCTTTGTAGACCAGGCTGGCTTTGAACTCACAGAGATCTGCCTGCTTCTGCCTTGCAAGTGCTGGGAATCAAGGCATGCACCACTGTGCCCAGTAGGTCTCCTTTTATTTTACCATAATTATACCTTTGTTTTCTTTCTTGGCTATGTCCATTCTTTTTTCATTCCATTGCATTGCTTTCCATATTCTCTGGATAGCTGGTTTGGTGGACATGAATTCTTTCAGTCTATGCATGTCATGGAAGATTTTTCTTTCTGTTTGACAATGGTAGACATGCTTGCTGTGTAAAGTATTCTGAGTTGGCATGCATGGCCATTGAGAAGTTGGAATACTGTGTTCCAGCCTCTTCTAGCTTTCATAGCATGCATTGAAAAGTCTTCTGTAATTCTGATCAGTTTTCCTTTATACGTCTCTTGTTATTTTTCTCTTGAAGCTTTTAGCATTCTTTTCTTTTTTTCTTTTTGTAGGAGTTTTTGAGACAGGATCTCCTTGTACGCTCAGCTGTCACGGAACTCAGTATGTAGACCAGGCTGGCGTTGAACTCAGAGTTCAGCCTGTCTCTGCCTCATGAGTGCTGGGATTAAAGGCATGCACCATCACACCCAGCTAGCATTCTTTCTTTGTTCTGAACATGTAATGTTTTTGCTATGACATGCCATGGGGAGTTTGTATCCGGTACTTCCTGTTTGCTGTTTTGTGTGCTTCTTGTTTCCTTAATTTAGGGAAATTTTCTTCTAAAATCCCGTTGAAGACCTGGTCAATACCATTAACCTGAGATTCTTCTCCTTCCTCTATGCCTATATTGTGTAACGGATCCATTGGTCTTTTCATTGTGCCCCATATCTCCTCTATTCTTATTTTTTAATTTTTCATACTCGTTGCTTGAGCAGCCTAATTCTTCAACTTTTTTCTCCCAATTGTTCAACTTTATTGTCCACTCCTGATTTTCTGTTTTCTATTTCATTCATGTATTGGCAAGGCTGTCTCCTGTTTTTCCAAATTGGCTTATTGAGATTTTTATTTCCTTCTTCATTTCAGCCTGAATTTTCCTCAATATTTCTATCTCTTTGTGAATTCCATCAGAAGTTTATCCCCATCTTTTAGCTCTTTGATTTGTTTCTTTGTGTGTTTTTAAATTTTTTACATTCTTTGATTGTGTTTATGATTGTTCTTTCAAATCCATGTCCTGGGTTATCTCTGGGGGTTCTCATTGTCGAACTCTTCTACAGGACTGGTGTTGTTTGGTGGGAACATATTTTGATTTTTCATGTTATTACTTCCTCGTGATTTTGGCATGTGGATTTCTTCTATTACTTGTAATTCTGGTATGAAACTCAATTCCTCCTTGTTTGTGTTGAAGTCTGATTATTGAAGTGCCTTGGTTGTTTTCTTATTGGGTATGAAAACCTGGTTGGCCTAGATTTTGGGTTCTCTCTTTTGATTTTATATTGGGGGATCAGATGGCTCTCCAGCTTCTCAGGAGTTCCTGTACAGGCCCATGTCAGGCACCAGTCAGGTTTTCTCAGTCTTCCTCCTGAAGTCTGGACCCCTACTAGAGAGCAGGCACAGCAGAATTTGCGAAGCTGGTGGGAGAAGCAGTATTCTGGTGCTGTCAGTCTGCAAAGGTCTGGGACCCTACTAAAGGCCAGAGAATCCTATCCTTGCATCAGTGGGTGGGACTGCAGGTGGTTCTAATGAAGATGGGGATAGCATGATTTGGGAAGCTCACCATCATGGAGGCCAGAATCATGTACTGTCAGGCAGTCTGAAAAGGTCTAGGTCCCTACTAAAGGACAGAGAGGCCTAGCCCTGGAACAGTGGAAGGGGCTAGAAGTGGTCCCAATGTAGTGGGATGGGCACGGGAAACTTTGGGAAGTTTACTTTGGGAAGTTCACCACCATAGGAGGCTGGATTCAGGTGTTCTCAGGCAATCTGTAAAGGTTTGGGCCAGTCTAGTTTACTTCAATTAACATGATATCTTATTTCACCCACTTCCTTGCAAATGACACATGTTTTGTTATCCTTTAAGGCTGAATAATTTACACTGTGCATATATGTCACATTTTCTTTCTCCATATATCTGTCGACAGGTGATTATGTTGCTTCTATATATTGACCAATATAGGGCTAAACCTGGATGAGCAAGTGTCCATGTGGTGATTCCCTTGGCATACATCCAGAAATCATATAGCAAGATCATATGGTAGTTCCATTTTTGGATTTCTGAGGAATCTCCATTCTGATTTCCACAGTGGCTGCACTAGTTTGAATTCCACCAGAGGGTTTTCTTTTCCCCACCACACTCTCAATAGAATCGATTATGATTTTTTTTCTTACTGATAGCCATTCTGATGGGATTATTATTAATATAATTTTATGAATTAACTTACATTTTGTATAGCTTTTGATTTAATTTTCATAGGTTATATGTTTCTTGAAATTATCCATTTCTTGAAGATTTTCCAGTTTATTAGAATATCTCTTTTCAACACATTGTTGGTACTCCAAATTTCTTTGGTATTTATTGTAATATTCAATCTCTAATTTTATCTCTCTTTTGATTAGTCTCTTTAAGGGTTTATGGACCTTTGTTTTTCTTAAGAACCAACTCTTTGCCTCATTGGTTCTTTGCACTATTCTTTTATTCTCATTTTATTCATTTCTTCCATTATCTTTATTCTTTCTTGCCATCTGCTGCTTTTGAGTTTCTGTTGTTGTTTTCTAGGGCCTCATTTGAGATCTTTATTTTTCAATGAAAGCACTAATAACTATAAACTTTTCAATTAAGACTGATATTTTTTGCATCCCACAGATTTTAGTAAGCTGTACTTCGATTTTCATTTGAATAGAGAAAAATTTTGTTCTGATTACCTCAGTTATCTGCTGGCCATTCAAGACTTTATTGTTTGATTTCTAAGCATTTATATGGTTTCTGTGGTTTTTCTTGGTATTGATTTCTAGTGTTATTCCACTATTATTACATAATGTACAATAAATTATGTCAGTTCTTTTTTAGTTGTTAGATTTGTTCAATGGCCTAAATTGTGATCTGTTTTAGAGAAAGTTCCATGGGTTACTGACTATGCTTTTTATGTGTGAAAAAAAACCTGCTACATATTTTATTTGTTTTGTTTTATTTTGAGACAGGGTCTCTCTGTAACCCCAGATGGCATGGGATTTTCTGCATGGAACAGGCTGGCCTTGGCCTCACAGTCCTTGATCTCGTAGAGATCTGCCTCCTGAGTGCTGGAATTAAAGGCCTGAACCACCATGACTGGCTCCAACATACTTTTGAAAGGAAAATGAAAGTACTTTTCATGACTACCATCATAGTTGTGAGGACTATACCAGTAGGTGAAATAGATTAGCCCCAACAGCAAATACAACAATATTTATAACAAAGAATCTTAGTAGAAGAGATGGTAGATGGAATATTGAGAAGAATCATCAAGTACAGGGGCATTCTTGCTTTCCTGACTTAAGAATTTTGCTGAATGCAGGCTAATACTGCATGTGTCACATATGGGCAATGAAGAATCTGAAGTTATTGAGGTTTGGATATTCTCTCTAACACATATTAAAGTTCTTATAAAATTTGGCTAAGCAAGCACAACGAAGTTGAGACTAATTTCAAGAAAACATTCTAGAGAATCCTGACTAATGCTTGGTCTAATAAGACTCTTTGTCAAAGGCTTTAAACAATTGATAAATAATAACTCCTCTTTCATATTAGCTTATTTCCACTATCTTTTAAAATTATTGTTGTTACTATTATTAGTAGTAGGAGAAAGGAGGGAAGGAGGGAGGGAAGGGGGAGGGAGGGAGGGAGAGAGAGAGAGATGCAGGTGTGGATGTGAGTGCCTCAGTGTGCATAGAATCAGAGGACAATGTTGTGGATAAGTTTTCTCCTTCCACTTGACATGTGTTCTGAGGATCCAACTCAGCTTGTCAGACTTGTTCAGCAAATGCCTTTCCCCCTCCCCCCCCTCCCCAGAGCCATATCTACTCTTATCTCTATTGATTCTGGAAAGGCTACATGATCCATTGAGGGAACTTCATGTTTTCATTTCTAGAAGGTAAGTGGCTGGGGAATATGGGTTTATTGATTCCATATTCTGCCTTATACTACTCTGAATTTCCCTCTGCATTAAATACAAAGTATAGTTAGCTTCCTCTACCTGAAATGTCAATCACACAGAGCTATGAACTCAGCCCACAACACCAAATTCTGACAGCCCTGATCTGTCAAATAAAGGAAAGTCACCCCAGTAGACAACCCGAGGATTAATTAGCCATTATCACTATTCTGTCAGGACTAGAACAAGAGAATTTAGAACCCATCTCACCAGAAAAGTAAATGGCAAACTATGCATTATAACACAGCTCTGATAAATTTAATGTGAACCTCAAGCAATAATGGCAGCTTTTGCCCCCAAATTATGCTAAGAATGTAGAACATAAGAAGAATAGCTGAGAATTCAGAGTAAACTCAAAAGCCAAAGATTAACCTTCTCGAAAGAGCAATGTGGGGTAGAGTAGATACTGAAGTTCAAAGTCATATTCTTCCTAAATCAGGGTCCAAATGGGGAATTTGCTAATGATATATCCAGGGAATCTAGAAATTGGCATTGAGGTTAATTAGTAAAGGTGTTGTCATTTGGACAAGAAAGAGATATGCATAATCAAATTGAGTGTGATTGAAAAACAAAGTGGACCTGACTGGATTCTGCCTACACCATTATTTTTAGATTGTGACAGTGTAAAGCTAGGGATCCAGGAGCATTGTGGCCACACTGCTAATGGAATATCTTGATGAGTTGATGTGGAAATTATTGTATAAAAATGAATACCAGTAATAGTATTTCTAGGAAAAAAAATCAAGCTTGTTGAGCAGCAATTCCAAATTTCTGTGTCATTTTACAACTTTTGATTTCATATCCCAGGCCATCTGAAATGGAGGATGGTGGTGAATATAGGCTAAGATGAAGTTGGATAGCAGCAGTCAAAATCGAGTCAATGAAGTCAGGTTTTTTTCTTTAAGTAAATGGGTTTTTTTTGTCTAATTTGTGTATGAGTGTGAGTATTCATGGGCTACAGCACATGTGTAGATGTCAGAGGACAGCCCTCAGGAGTTGGTTCTCTTCTTTAACCATGGGATCCTGCTAATGAACTCAGTTCATAAGGTTTGCAAGCAAACAATTTTACCCACTGAGCTCTGAATAGGCTTCTTTTGAAATAACATGGATTTTCCAAAAGTTTTGAATCAATAATATACTTTTAAGCAGAGAACTATCATGAATGGAGAGCCAAACTCATGAAGTCAGTTCAGTTCTCATAGTCTTGCAGTCAGTGATTTGGGGAAATTTACTTTCCAGGTCTGAGTTTAAAATTGCTCACCTATAAAGTATAGATAATCATACCTATCTCACAGACATTTTATGAAAAATAGATCCTATAAAATTATAAAACACTGGAATATAATGGTCGACAAAAGTTGTTTTCTTCAGGTATTTTCCTTTTAAATATTTTACTTATTTTTATTTTATGTGTATGAATGTATTTCCTGAATATATGTCAGGCAATGCCCTCAGAGGTCAGAATAGGGTATCTGATTCCCCTGGAACTGGAGTTAAGGTTGTTAGCCACCATGTGGGTCCTGGGAATTGAACCTGAGCCCTATGTAATAACAGCCAGTGCTCTTAGCCATGGAGCCATTTCTTCCACCCACAAGCCTTTTTCTTTATTATCAGTTTTCATTTCAAAGCAAAATCCTTAAGATTTGCAAAACTTGAGTTTATTGAGCATTACTGTATAGGTAGTGTCTTACATTTCGATGAGCACTACTGCAGCAGATGTTACTCTTTCCATAGTACTTCCCCATGTATCATCACTAGGAATGTGACTGATAAATGTTCAGTAGGGCTAGGACTAAGGTAGTTCAAGTGAGACATTCTGAGTATCAATTTTAAAAACATTCATCATCATGGTCATTTAAGACACGTTGTTTATTGTCTCATGGTAATCCCAGTCCTAATAGTCACTTAAGTTTGGACTAACAAGCACTTTTCTATTTCAAGAACTTTGCCAAAATGTATAGTCCCCTGTAGATATTTCAAAAGTATTTTTGAATGAATGGTGAAATAGATGAACAGATTGACATTAAAATTTTGAGACATGGGAGGAGAAGAATTTGTGGTAGAGATATAGATACAGTCCATTTAGTGGTACTTGTGTGTACATGCATTTGAGGCTGATCCATTGGGGTTGGACAAACTCAAAGAGATCTTAGCCTTGGAAAACCTGATTCTCCCCCTCTCTGCAGCCATTGATGGACTGTATCCCATTTACATTGTCATATCCACTGGAAGCCATAAGGTTGAGATTTCATGGATCCAGCTTGTCATGCCTAGAAGTCACTGTCTAGCAGCAAGTGTCCTGTTCCTCTTGCTTTTATATTCTTTCTGCCCCCTCTTCTGTAATGTTCCCAGAGTATTAGGCATAGGTGTTATATAGTAGATGTGCCAATTGGGGCTGGGTACCTCATGGTCACTTATTCTCTGCATTTTGACCAGTTGTGGTACTAAGTAATAGTCTCTATCTGTTGCAAAAATGGAGCTTCTTTATTGCATGTTTGCAAAAAGAAGCTTCTTTGATGTGGAGTGAAAGATACACTTACCTGTAATTTTCAGGATGAAATTTTAAAGTACAGGTAGAAATGTGTACATTTGTGTGTGTGTGAAATCTGGGAGTTGACATTGGATGTCTTCCTCCATCACATTCCACCCCAATTTTTGAGACAAGATCTCTCACTAACCCGAAGCTCATTGATTAACTGGTCAATGAGCTCCAGAGATCCACCTGCTTCTATACCACTCCCCCTCCCTATGCTTGTGTTACAAACTTGCAATACCAAGGCTGATATTTTTACATGGATCATAGGGAACCAAACTTAGGTCCCCATGCATATGTGACAGGCACTTTTTTGCCTGACCTATATTTTCAGCCCCATAATATATTTGAGACAGGGTCTCCTTGTAGCCCCAGATGGCCAGAAACTCCCTATGTAGACCAGGATGGCTTCTATCTCTGCCTCTGCCTCCTAAGTTCTGAGATTTAAAGCATGTGTCACCACATTCAGCCCTTCTGGGTATTTTTGAGATGAGAAAATTGTTACTGAAATAACTCGAATTGTCACAAAAATAATAAATAGAAAGTATGGATTAAGAATCCTAATACTTTGACAATAGAATTATAGTCCTTGATTACCATGTTATCCTGTGTTCTTAAATCCACAAATCTATTTCCTCTATTCCTAAAGGTCATCTTAATTTTATATATGTTCCATCATACATTTTCCATAGACAGTCACCATTCCACACAGGATACCTTAGGCATATTCAAAGATAGAGCAATCATAAATTCTGTTTTGCTTGAAGTAATCCCAATGCTATCCCAGGATAATTTTTAATAATGCTACATGTACTCTCAAAATATTTTGGCTTACATAATTAAGTAATATGCAGTTTTCTATGGATGCTATAACAGAGTTTCATAGACTAAGTGATTTAAAATAACATAAGTTTATTTATTCTTTCATAGTTCTAGAGACTCAGCAGTCCTTTGGTTGTAAAGAATGCAATCTCTGCTTCTGTCTTCACAAAACCATCTTTCATGTGTATCCGTTGTGTCCAACTTACTCTTTAACTTACTCTTTTATAAGGGCACCAGTCAATGGAATAGAGCCCATTCTAGTCCAGTATAACTTTATCATGACTTGATTTCATCCTTTACAAGAATATCACATTCACTGGTATTGTGGGTTAGGATGTAAACAATTTTTGAGAGATATAATTTAACTAACAGTTTATGGCTACATTTTTTACAGATAACTTGTCTTTTGACATGTGTGTAGTATTTATAATTTCCACAATAACAACTCACGTTGTTCTAGAAGGGCCCTTTAGTGTGGAGAGAGATGTTTTGAAGGGGAGGAAATAATGTCATTTGCTTGTTGATGTATGAGTAACTGAGAAGGGATATAGTTTTCTTTTCCCTTTCTCTTCCTTCCTTCCTTCCTTCCTTCCTTCCTTCCTTCTTTTGTTCTTTCTTTCTTTTTTCTTTCTGGTTTGTGCATATGAGTATATTGCCCATGGAAGTCAGAAGGGATCAGATCCCCTGGAAGTGGATTTATGGACAGTTGTTAGCTGCCATGTGGGTGCTAGGAATCAAACCCAGGTCCTCTGTAAGAGTAGTCAGTTCTGTTAACTACTGAGCCATCTCTCCAGCCCCAATATTTCTTTAAAGGAAGCATATTGAGTTTTTCTTGAGTTCTTCTCATAACCATTGTATGTTAGTTACTGTGGAAGTTACAGAAAAATGGCAGCAGCAATCTTGTCCTCCAGGACCCGTAATTAAGGTAATGCAGACAGAGATGTAAAAGAACCGATGCCAATTTGAATTTTAACTAAAATTAACAAGGGGTTCAAGCTCAAAAATCCCAAATGAATGAAATATCAATGGCAAGTGTTCAGATGAGTTACGACTCTTTTTTGCCATATCTCAAATGAAGTTTATGCATGTAAAATATACCTACATTTAGACAGTAAAGGACAAAACCAGTGTTTTTGAGTTAAGGAAACTATATAAACAAAAAATATGAAGATAGGAACAAACATGGTAAATGATGAAGACAACCAAATTCCAACCTGTTCAACAGGAGAGGATGTGATACATACCAGAGAAAAATGAGAGATTTGGTTAGATAAGACATCACCAAATGCTGAGGTCTTAGCACCTCGCAAGAAGCAACCACTGAGTTTTTTGAGAAGAAAAACAAATAAGGATTATGAAGTAATATTATGAATTGGAGGGCTGCGTGGAGGATAGAACAATAGGGGAAAGAATGGAAGGAAAGGGGCCAATTGGGAAGCTTTTTCAATAGAGGGCCTGACTTAGGGTCAGAATGGAGAAGCACAGAATAATTGGAAAAGAATACTAGGAAGAAAGGAAAGCATTATGATATTTATTAATTTAGCTGTGAGCAAAAGAAAATCAGCTACTTTCTGAAGCCTTTAGAATGTTGGTGTGTTTGGGAAAAATGAGTCTCCAAAGTGAGTCTTAGATACAGAGGTTAGTTGGAATGATAATCCCAAAGGGCTGTCATTTAGGAACTGAGAGGCTTGGGTAGAATGAGGCAAATCTTTCTTTACTGTTCACCTGAGTGAAGCTCAGATGACTTGTTGAATATGGCTATAATTCTTCCAGTCAGTTAGCAAATAGTTACTGAGTCCCTGTTATGTGACATAGTCTCTGCTGAATAGACAAAGACTAATGCAGACTGAAAGCATGAAGCTGTAGAACCTCTGCTAATTCAACACCCACTGGCTGTGAATGGAATCTATTCTTGTCATGCAAAACATAATTTTATTCCCCTTTGGGATTTAAACTTCCTTATTAGTTGATATGTTTCTAAGATAATTTTACCATAGATTTTTTTTGTCTAAAGCTACAAGAAAATAATGCTTATTTACAGATAATTTACATAGTGGTAAAAGTTACACAGTCCAAAACATGTTTAAGGATTCACTTTTTAACAGTAGAGTTGCATTCAAGTAAAAAGAAATATTACTTTACATTCCTAAATTACACAGCAAGTTAACGTATATTTTAATGTACTCTTTTTTTGTAGTGGCATCAGGTATATTTACTAAAAAAGAAAAAAAAATGTTACTCAATTTTCCTTAGAAGTAAGGATTTGGGGGGCTGGAGAGATGGCTCAGTGGTTAAGAGCGCTGACTGCTCTTGCAAAGGACCCGGGTTCGATTCCCGGCACTCACATGGCAGCTAAGAACCATCTTTAACTCCAGTTCCAGGGGAATCTGATGCCCTCTTCTGACCTCGGCGGCATTGCACGACACGGGTGCACCAACTTACATGCAGACAGTACACTCATACACATAAGAAATAATAATAAAAAATTTTAAAAAAGAAGTAAGGATTTGGTACTAGGATCCACAAATGAGGGACACCATACATCATTTGTTTTTCTGGGACAGTGTTATTTCATTTAGTATAACTGCTTCTAGTTCCATCCAATTACCTGCAAATTTCATGTTGTCTTCTTTCTTTTTTTAAAAAAAATTACTGATGTTTTGTGTATTTCATACAATATTCCTCAGTTCAGTTTAGACACATTCCCCTTTCCATGCCACCACCCCACCCCAGTTCATGCATTCTGCCATACATGTCTTGTGTCTTTTTCTCTGTTTTTTTAAAGATTTTTCTCTGCCGAGGTTTATTATTTTGGCCAGAAATTAACTGTTTCTGTAAGTTCTTCGATCCAGTCCTTATGTTGTTGCTCCCATCCCCTTTGAATTGCTCCAAAATATGCCTATATATGTCACATGTATACCAAAATTATGACCTCTGAAAATAACTGTATGTTAATTCCCAAATATATTTAGGAATTCATATTTTCCCTTTAATTTTATATTATTCTAAAATATGACTACATAACCTCCACCCACATACTTCAATTACAAAGCCTGAAAATAAGTATTAAGTTAATTCTAGAGCCCATTAAGGGATTCACATTATAACAGCATAGTTGCTTTCAGATATAAAAAATATAACATTAACATTGCTCAGCTTGCCTTTCAAATAGGGATTTGGTGCTAGGATCCACAAATGAGGGATACCATTCAGCATTTGTTTTTCTGGGTCTGTGTTACTTCACTTAGAATAATGGCTTTGAGTTTCATCCATTTACCTGCAAAATTCATAATGCTATTTTTTTTTTTTGCTGGTGCATAGAACCCAGCTGTGTAGATGTACCACCTTCTCATTATCCACTCATCAGTTGAGGGGCATTTGGTTTGGTTCCAGTTCTTTGCTATTGTGAAGAGAGCTGGAATAAACATAGATGTGCATGTATCTCTGAGGTAGGATGAGTCTTGTGGGTATATACCCAGGAGTTGTATGGCTGGGTCAGGTGATAAACTCATTTTGAGTCTTTTATGGGTTCTCCACACTGCTTTCCATATTGGTTGTGCTAGTTTACATTCCCACCAGCAGTGGATGAGTGTTTCCCTTTCCCCACAACCTCTCCAGCTTTTAGTATGTTTGGTTTTCTTGATCTTAGCCAATTGTATCAGAGTGAAGTGATATCTGAGAGTGGTTTTAATTTGCATTTCCTTAATTATTAATGATGTTGAAAACTTTTTAAGACGTTTCTCAGCCATCTTTACTTCCTCACTAGTGAAGTCTCTGTTCAGCTCTTTACTCCATCTTTTGAATAGGTCATTTGTTTTCTTCTTTGTTTTCTGAGTAGTTTACATATTCTGGATGTAAATGTTCTGTCAGATGTATCACTGGTGAAGGTTTTTTCCCATTCAGTGGGTTTTCTCTTCACTTCATTGTTTCTTTTGCTGTACAGAAGCTTTTGAGCTTAATGAGGTCCAACTTGTCAATTGTTGGCCTTATTTCCTATACAGCTGCTGTAGGTTGCTGCCAAAGTTTTCTTCTATTACCTTCAGAGTTTTGGGTTTCACATTGAGTTGTTTGATCCATTTGGAGTTGACTTTTGTACAGGGTGAGTGGTAGGGGTTTAACTTTATTATTCTACAAATGGTGATCGAGTTTTGCCAGCACCATTTTCTGAAGATGATATCTTTCATGCACTGAGTCTTTTTGGCCCCCTTTTCAAATATGAGGTGGCTGAAATTGTATGAATTCAAATATGGATCTTCAGTTTTGTTCCATTGGGCAAAGGGTCTGTTTTTGTGCCAGTATCAGTCTGTTTCTATGACTATAGTCCTGTAATATAGTTTGAATTCTGATAAAGTGATCCTCCTGTATTGCACTTTTCACTCAGGGTTGCTTTAGCTATTTGGGGTCTTTTGTTTTTCCATATGAATTTAAGGATTTTTTTCCAAGTCTGTGAAGAAACTTATGGGGATTTTAATTGGGATTGCATTGAATCTGTATATTAATTTGGGTAGAATGGACATTTTTACTATATTAATTTTTTCCAATCCATGAGCATGGGAGGTCTTTCCAACTATTGTTGTCTTCTTCAATCTCCTTCTTCAAGGGTTTAAAACTTTTTTGTAGAGATCTTTGGTGTTTTTTATTAAGTTTGTTCCTAGGTATTTTATTTACTTTTTGAGGCTATTGTGAGTGAGAAGTTCTCCTTATATTCCTTCTCCAGTTGCTTATTGTTGGTTTAAAGAAAGGCTACTGATTTTTCTATGTGAATTTTGTATACTGCCTTTTACTGAAACTGTTAATCATTTCTAGGAGTTTTCTGGTGGCATTTTTAGCATCCTTTGGGAAAACTATCATATCATCTGCAAATAGGGAAAGTTTGACTTCCTCTTTTCCAATTAGTACTCCTTTAATTTCCCTTTCTTGTCTTATTACCCTAGCAAGTGTTTCAAGCACTATATTGAAGAGGAGTGGTGATAGGGGGCAGCCTTGCTGGGCTCTTGCCTTTAGGGGAAATGCTTCTAATTTTTCTCCATTTAGGATAATGTTGGCAATGGGTTTGTTGTACATGGTTTTGATTATGTTGAGGAATTTTCCCTCCAATCCAATTTCCTCTAGAAATTTTTTTTGGGGGGGTTAAAGGAGGGTTTAATATAATTACAACCATGGACCGACAATTTGGGAAGAATGTGGCCATGAGATGCTCATTACAGGGCTTTTTATAAGTACAGCCAATCAGAATTTAGCATCACAGTTAAAGTTACCAATTTCCTTTCTTCAGTAGGAGATAGAGGCTCACGTGGCTTTGGGTGGGACTGGACCCCAGGGGAGTCTCAAAGTTTTCTGGCAGAGCAGGGGTCAGGTTCTGTAGAAGCTGAGGGTCCCTGAGCCAAAGGGGAGGTCAGACCAAGAGGCCCAGCCAAGAGGCCACTGCCATTCCAGATCCTATAAAGTTCTCAGGCTACTAAGCTTTACTTTTGATTTTGCTTTAGACTCGCTATTGAGAGTCTCTGCTGATTACCCCCTCAGGGACACCTCTAAATCTCAGTGAGAACTCCAAATGTTGTAAAGTCGCAGCAGATAGAACACGCACTTAACCACGTGGAGTTTTAAAAGAGGGTTTAAATTTAATTATGATGCCAGGCTGACACTCAACTCTGGAGGAATGTGGACCCCTCTAGAGCTTTAAACATGAGGTGATGCTGGATCTTGTCAAAGGCTTTTTCTGCATGAATTGTGGGGATCATGTAGTTTTTGACTTTCAGTCCATTTATGTATTGTATGATATTTATTGATTTATGTATGTTGAACATCTCTGGTATGAATCCAACTTGGTTGTGCTGGATGCTCTTCTTGTTGAGAGTCTGTATGCAATTTTCAAGTATTTTGTTGAGCAGTTTTGCATCTATGTTCATTAAGGAAATGGGTCTATATTTTTCTTTTTTGGTTGTATCTTTGCCTGGGTTTGGTATTAGAGTGATGCTGGCTTCATAGAAGTAATTTGGGAGATTTCCATCTGTTTGTATTCTTCTGAACAGATTGAGTAATAATGTTTGTAGGGCTGGAGAGATGGCTCAGCGGTTAAGAGCACCAACTGCTCTTACAGAGGCCCCAGGTTTGATTCCCAGCACCCTCACAGTGGCTAAGAACTGTCTTTAAGTTGGTCATGGTGGTGCATGCTTTTAATCCTAGCACTTGGGAAGCAGAGGTAGGCAGATTTCAGTGAGTTCCAGGCCATCTGGGGCTACAGGGAGACCCTATCTCCAAAAGACCAAAAAAAAAAAAATGATTGTAGGACCTCTTTAAGTGTTTTGTAGAATTCTGCTTTGAAAACATCTGGGCCTGGGCTTTTTTTGGTTGGGAGGCTTTTATTACATTTTCAATTTCCTCAAATATTATGGGTCTGTTTAAGCTGTCAATCTCTTCTTGCTTAAGCTTCGTTGATTTCCCTGAATTCAGATATTCATCCATTTCTCTTAGGTTTTCAAATTTAGCCCAGCATAGGTTTTTAAAAATTTTTTGTCTATTTTTTTTGAGACAGGGTCTCTCTTTAGTCTCAGCTGGCCTGGAGCTCAATATGTAGACCAGGCTGGCTGTGAACTCCCATAGATCCACCTGCCTCTGCCTCCCAAGTGCTGGGATTAAAGGCATGTACCACCACACCTGGTAAGTATAGGTTTTTGAAGTATTCTCATATGATTGGATCTTTTCTCTGTTGTGATGCTTCTCTTTTCATGGCAAATTCTATTTATTTGGAGTCTGGCTCTGTCCCCCTCTCTTGGCACCTGGCAGAAGGGATTACACGGCCACCTCAATGCCCAGGATCCTCTCTGCCCTCTCCTGCAAGGACTCACTTGGGAGGGCTTCCATCACTCTCCCTACACCCAGAGGCTCGTCTGACTTAAGGGCCCTCTGCTCTTTTCTGAGTGTGAGCCCCAAAGACTGCAAGTCAGGTGCTGAGAAGCCCTGTTATTTGTTAACAAGGGATAGCAGGACCTCTGTGCCCCTCTCCTCCCCACTGTGTGTCTTTGGAGGAGTGTGTCTGCTCAGCTGCACAGACCAGAGATCCTCACTAAGTTTGCTGAGCTCTTGATTTTCGTTCAGGTCCTCCAGGTGGGAGGGGGGCATTGCTTTTGTGTCGCTGGGCCCGGAGAGCCCCTTCCTGCTCAGAGGGCCTGGGCTGACTCACTCACATGTCCCATTCACAGCTCCTGGCTTTGCTGCTCTGCATTCCGGCTTCCATCTGGGAGCCAGGCAGGATCGTCTCTTCTGTCTTCTTCCTGTGAGTGGCCAGGAGATGCAGGTCTAGGATGCGTGTGGCCAGGCTGTGGCTTCTCTCTCACTCCAGGTCCTTGAGATGCTCTTAAGTCTGTCCTGGAGCCCTGGGTCCTCTGGCACTTGTGCTGTTGGGCGCTGCTCTATTTTCTATCCCTGCCTGGTTTCATCATAGCCCAGAGCGCTGGGTCTGAAGTCTGTAGAGTCATGATAGCCCAGAGCGCTGGGTCTGAAGTCTGTAGAGTCCTGCTGCTGTTCTGACTCACTGTCCTCATCGCTGCTGCCGTCACCTGCACCATGGCTCTCTTCCTCTTCCTGAAGCTCCTTATTAAAACTTTCTAACTGACTTATCAGATCCCAGGGCCAGCGGCTAACTGGTTTTAAGAGAAACTGACCAAATGGCTGCATGCTGTTGCATAGGCCGGATACACACTCCCCCTTTACCACCTCTGGCTTAGGCACAGGGCTGGCCCCATGTCCACGGACATCCATGGCAGGCTTTGCTGAGCCCCCTTTTGGCATAGGTGCCTGGTTTACGGCTGAGGAAGTCCTTGAGAAAGCGCTGTTGTGAGATGGGCTGAGGGACGTTTGACCTCTGAAGGGTGGAGCGCTGGGCTTCTGCTTTTGGTCACTGGATACTAAGGCTGTATGCATGTGGGCTTTGGAGGCGGTAGAGTCTGGACATTTTGGTGTCGGGGCTATACTGCTGGGCCCTCCTGGCTTTGTGGCAGGGAGGAGCTGAGAGCTTTTCAAGTCTTCAGGGAAACTGGTCTGTGTCTGCTGATCCCTGTACTGCTGGCTGGGCCAGGAGCCTGAGCCCCGGAGCTCCCTCAGTTTGGCCACATGGCTAAATCTGAGGTCATTAGTTAGCTCGTCTTCCTGCTCTTCCAAACCTTGCTTTGGGAACTCTTTTCTCCAAGCCATGTTTCCCATTAGGGCTTGCAGCTCCAGGTCAGTGGAAGACATGCTCAGCAGACTCTGTTCTTCCAATGCCGTGTTCTTAACAGACTCATGCGTCTGATCAGTGGTCAGCTTCAAGTCATTGTTGTTCCCATCGGTATGTGGTAGATGGGACTCAGATTTACCTGGGATGGAAACCAAACAAAATACAGTCTCATTTTTTTTTTCTTTGAATGTTTCTTGGTCCGAATGCCGGTTTCAAACTTTCTGAGCTTGGTGTGGGTGCCACAGGGACCCTCGCTCTCAGGGTATGGGGAAGGGATGTGGCCTACTGCCTGTTGTGCTGAGTGTCACTCCGATCAGTCAGTGGTCCTCTAAGGACACGCTGGTCAGTATGGCCAGGAAAGCTTCCATGTTCAATGTCCATGGGGCCCGGCAGCCACCGGGGGCTGGACTTAGCAAAGGCTGGGCCCCTCTCATTCCCTGACTGGGGTATCAGGCCCTGTGGGGCTGGAAGGGCATTATTACACTGTTTTCCCACGAGATGGCTCGTGGGTATTGAGAGGACCAGAGCTGTAGACCCTATCATCAAGCTTGGCCTCTTCATAGATGTCTGGGGGCTGAGTTAGTTTGATATGTCGGATCCGGGGGTCGTCAAAAGGGATGTACTGAATAGAGCCCCCACAGGCAGCTGCAGAAAAGGGGTGTGGAGGGACCCCTCTCGGCGGGGAGCCTGGCATTGCCTCTAGGTGGCTCTCAGACACAAGGGAGCCAGAAGGGAATGGCAAACCAGCCCCAGGTGTCTCGGGCAGATGGTGCTGTGGACCCTGGCTGTTGCTCACAGGACTTGTCCCCGGGGTCTTCCAAGTAGGGGTTCGGAATGTGCTGCGGAGGCGACTTGTATGAAGGTGGGGGCACATGCACTGGACGCTCCACCCACAGTCCAACACACCCAGCTCATGTCTGGGGTCAGAACTTCTGGGCAGGAAGGAGCTGTATGGCTCTTTGTGCTGGCACTCTTGAAAACTACAATCTTCTCCACCCTTGTACTGTGGCTGGGAGCCATGAGACGAAGGCTTAATGGGTTTCCTGAACCTAGGCCGGGGAAAAGAGCCTGAGACTCAGTCTTCTCAGGGTTCCTCGTGGGTTCTAAATGCGGTGGGCAGCTGGGAGGGTATGGTGGCACTTTTGGGATACCTGGGAAGTGGCCATCGTGTAGCGGAATGGGAATTTCTGTGAAACTCAGGCTCTCTGGGGAAAGAACCCGAGGCAAGGACTGGAACTTCCTTTTGTTCTGAGAAGCTACCGTGTGCTCTCCTGGATCAAACGGGTACAGATCCTGAAACACCTTCTCGCCATGGCCATCAAACATCGGCCTCCCTGTCTTGGCTGCTTCCAGCAACCTGGTGCAGCCTCAGTGCACCTGATCTGTTTCTCCACAAGGTTACAGGACTCACCTGCACCCCAGCAGTAGCTGACATGGGACCCGAGGTGCAGCCGGAGGAGCCTGAACAATGTTGCACTCCTTGGAATGGTGAGAAGGGAGCCAGGTAGAGGTGGGTCCAGGGGGAAGGGCCTCAGGGCCACTGATCTGTGTCTGCCCCGAGTTGAAGGGCTCACCTGCACCCTGGTGGGTGCTGGGATGGAGTCCGAGGTGGAGCCAGGGCCCAAGCCTGTATGCCACTGCACATCACACACATTCTTTTCTATTCTGAAGATTCTCCAGAAACCAGATAGGTGACAACCAGGTCGGTTTGCAATTGAGCTCCAGTCTGCTCACTCACTCTGCTTCCCTGCTGACCAGGTCCTCTAGGTTGGCTGTGCAGCCTAGTGTCCAGGGACTGGAGTTGTTGCAGGTTTGCTGTCTCTTCTACTGCCTTGACCCCAGAGTCACTAACACTGCTCTCACTGGATCAGCATGGAGGGGGAAACGGTACCTGTGGTCTTGCTATCTGTCTGGCTCTGCTCAGGCCACTGTGCATACTGGTCAGGCCCCAGCTGGGATCTTCCAACTGTGCCCACACTGCCTGGAGCAGGGGGCCTCCAGGTGGCTTCTGCTGACCTGGGTGGTGCCCTGTGGTCCTGCTGTCTGTCTAGCTCTGCCCATGCTTTTGTGCATGCTGGTCAGGCCCCAGGTACCGTCTTCCAACTGTGCCCACACTGCTGGGACCTCCAGGTGGCTTCTGCTGACCTGATGTCATCACTCTTTACTGCTGCATAGAACTCCATTGTGTAGATGTACCACATTTTCTCTATCCACTCTTTGGTTGAGGGGCACTTGAGTTGCTTCCAGCTCTTTGCTATTGTGAAGAGAGCTGCAATAAACATAGATGTGCATATATCTCTGCAGTAGGTTGAATCTTGTGGGTATATACCCAGGAGTGGTATGACTGGGTCAGTGGGTCAGGTGGTAGACTCATTTTGAGTCTTTTGTTGTTGTTCATTTTTAGCTTTTTAAGACAGGGTCTTCCTTTAGTCCCAGCTAGCCTGGAGCTAGCTATGTAGATCAGGCTGGCCTTGAACTCACAGAGATCTCCCTGCCTCTGCCTCCCATGTGCTGGCATTAATGGCTTGTGCCACACTGGGCTCATTTTTAGTCTTTTAAGGGTTCTCCACACTGTTTTCCATAGTGGTTTAGGAGTTTACATTCTTACCAACATGGATGAGTGTTGCCCTTACCCCCAACCTCTCCGGCGTTTGATATATTTTGTTTTCTTGATCCTAGCTAGTCTTACAAGAGTGAGATGAAATCTTAAAGTGGTTTTAATTTGCATTTCCTTAATTATGAGCAATGTTGAACACTTTTTA
>VZQC01001686.1:1468027-1519459 GCA_009823505.1 Rhizomys pruinosus
TCTTCTACTGCCTTGACCCCAGAGTCACTAACACTGCTCTCACTGGATCAGCATGGAGGGGGAAACGGTACCTGTGGTCTTGCTATCTGTCTGGCTCTGCTCAGGCCACTGTGCATACTGGTCAGGCCCCAGCTGGGATCTTCCAACTGTGCCCACACTGCCTGGAGCAGGGGGCCTCCAGGTGGCTTCTGCTGACCTGGGTGGTGCCCTGTGGTCCTGCTGTCTGTCTAGCTCTGCCCATGCTTTTGTGCATGCTGGTCAGGCCCCAGGTACCGTCTTCCAACTGTGCCCACACTGCTGGGACCTCCAGGTGGCTTCTGCTGACCTGATGTCATCACTCTTTACTGCTGCATAGAACTCCATTGTGTAGATGTACCACATTTTCTCTATCCACTCTTTGGTTGAGGGGCACTTGAGTTGCTTCCAGCTCTTTGCTATTGTGAAGAGAGCTGCAATAAACATGGATGTGCATATATCTCTGCAGTAGGTTGAATCTTGTGGGTATATACCCAGGAGTGGTATGACTGGGTCAGTGGGTCAGGTGGTAGACTCATTTTGAGTCTTTTGTTGTTGTTCATTTTTAGCTTTTTAAGACAGGGTCTTCCTTTAGTCCCAGCTAGCCTGGAGCTAGCTATGTAGATCAGGCTGGCCTTGAACTCACAGAGATCTCCCTGCCTCTGCCTCCCATGTGCTGGGATTAATGGCTTGTGCCACCACACTGGGCTCATTTTTAGTCTTTTAAGGGTTCTCCACACTGTTTTCCATAGTGGTTTAGGAGTTTACATTCCTACCAACATGGATGAGTGTTGCCCTTACCCCCAACCTCTCCAGCATTTGATATCTTTTGTTTTCTTGATCCTAGCTAGTCTTACCAGAGTGAGATGAAATCTTAAAGTGGTTTTAATTTGCATTTCCTTAATTATGAGCAATGTTGAACACTTTTTAAGATTTTTCTCAGCCATCTTTACTTCTTCATTTGTGAAGTCTCTGTTCAGCTCTTTAGTCCATCTTTTGATTGGGTCATTTGTTTTCTTGTTCATTTGTTTTTTGATATATTCTGGATGTTAATGCTCTGTCAGATGTGTCACTGGTGAAGGTTTCCTCCCACTCTGTGGGTTTTCTCTTCATTTCATAGATTGTTTCTTTCACTCTACAGAAGTTTTTGAGTTTGTCGAAGTTCCACTTGTTGATTGTTGACCTTCCTGTGCAGCTGCTGTCTGATTTATAAAGTCTTTTCCTACTCTTATGTCTTGTAGGTTACTACCAACGTTTTCTTCTATCATTTTCAGAGTTTTAGGTTTCACATTGAGGTCTTTAGTCCATTTAGAGTTGATTTTTGTACAGGGTGGCAGGTAGGGGTTTAGTTTTATTCTTTTTTTAATGTTTTTTATTTACTATTTTTTATGTGGATGAATGTACTGTCTGTATACAGGTTGGTGCACCCGTGTCATGCAATGCTGTGGAGGTCAGAAGAGTTGTCGGATTCCCCTGGAACTGGAGTTAAAGATAGTTCTTTGCCACCATGTGGGTGCTGGGAATTGAACCCGGGTCCTCTGCAAGAGCAGTCGGTGCTCTTAACCTCTGAGCCATCTCTCCAGCCCTAGTTTTATTCTTTTACACGTTCTGATCCAGTTTTGCCAAAACCATTTGCTGAAGCTGCAGTATTTCCTCCATTTTCAGACATCATAATTTGGGTACACGCGTGGAGTATATACATGCATTCTTTGGGAGCAATATAAAATTAAAGGGGACAACAACAAAAAAGACTTGTTCAAAAATCTGACCTACATAGTAAATTTCTGTATTGAAAAATTAAAAAAAAAAGACTGAGAAAAAGATGCAAGATATGTATGGCAGAATTCAGGAGCTCAGGTGGGGTGGGGAGGGCTTTGAAAGGGGAATGGATCTAAATTTTATTAACAAATGTGTGAAATGTATAAAAGTTCAATAAAAAAAGAAAAGTTCACATACAAACAAAGAGAAATGACTTGCTATTCTATGGACAAAACTAAGAAGAGAGACAAATGTATTTTTAAAAATAATTAAACAGAGCTGGGCATGGTGGCATTTGTCTTTAATCTCAGCCTTTAGGAAGCAGAGGCATGCAGATCTCTGCAAGTCTGAAGACAGCTTGCGACAAAAATCAGACTCTTTATGCCATACGTTGACATTAAATTGAGGGGGGGTAAGGAGGAAGTTTTGGATGGGGAGAGACATTTAATGCCATGAAACCATATTACTGAAAAATTGCAAAAATTAAACTTAAAAGTTTAATAAAATAAAACAGAGTTAGTGAGCTTCAGAATAGGGCTGTTGAAAAATACATGGGCATAAGAGAAAAGAAGTGTCTGGAATGACAAATGTTTATGGAAACTTTGGGACATTGTTGTAAAAAGATGCTTTGTATAAGACCTGTGAAAGCACAAACCTGAGGAAGCAAGCTAGGTGAGAACTTTTATCAACTGATAGCTGCTGGGAGAGGGAGAGTCAGTTGTCTTTACTGCTGTGATAACTTTTTAGGTTGACCAGACTCCAGTGGGTAGACCCACTTCCAAATGCATTTGGTGAACACAGATTATACTTTATAGACCTTTCCAAACAGAAAATAATAGAGGGCATGAAGTGGGGTTGGGGGAGAGTAGGGTGGGGTGGAGATGGAAGGTTTTCTGAAATTGATCAAAATACATTTTATGAAGTTCTCAAAGAATCAATAAAAATATTTTTAAAAGAAAAAAGTTGCACAGGAAAGGTACACTTGTGCTCATTATTTCTTTCTTCATTTTTCAGTTCATAGTAGTAAACTCTGTTTACTCAGTACTTAAAATAATTAGATGAGGGTCTCTTGGAATCCTTGCCCAAGATTGGCAACCCACTAAAAGCTGTTGTCAGAGAATTAGAGGAGGAAATATTGTTTTGTTGGAAACAATCAGGCTTCCATCCAGAGAAATACACTAGGGTTTCTCCAATTCCTTGTCAAAAAATGTTCTCCCATACATCAACGCAAACAAGTTGTGAGAATGAAGGTTCAGTTTAGTGGGATGACTGACAAGCCAAGTGAGTTGAAAAGAATAGAATTAGTAAGTGTTTGAACAGGAAGGAACCTGGGAAATTAGCTAGCTCCATTTTCTTCATTTTATAGACATGGAAAGTGATCTCGAGAAACAGAAAGTGTTAGACTAAACATCTTCATTAAGCTAATGGAAAAGCTAGAAATCTAATCTTTTATACCTCCTTATAGTTAGAAGAATCTTTCACCAATTTAAACAATCCTGTAACTTTAGAGTTTTAAGAATTGAATTCCAGGTACTATAAAAAAATATGTTCAGAGGACAGAGAGTTTAAAGCAATTTAGGGAAGCAATGAGCTTTCTGAAATGGGCAGTGGTAGGAAATGAAGAGGTTTTCAGGGTACGGACTATAGAGCTTTGAATGACAGCTGATGAATTCAATTTCTTGTTTCAGAGACAATAGTGACATTTTTGGCCTTTAAAGCTAAGCTTCTGAAAAAAATCTGTGATTTGTCTTAGACATTGGTTTCCTTCTCTAATTTGCATAGATTTTACAAATTAATTCTTTTAGTATTATAGATACTTGCCACCACTTTAGACCAAACAACTGTCTAGCACCATATTATTTATGATATTTAAAACAATTCACATTAATAAAAAAGGAGAGAATTTGAGATGTTGTGTCTTTCCTAGAATTATAGAAGCTTATTAGCACTCTCCTGCCTGTCAATATAGAGATACTGGAGAGTGGCTAGAAGCTGTGGTCAAGATTCCCCTTCCCATAGATTCCAAGTTGTCATTTTTCCTACAGAAATTTGCATTATCCATGCAAAAAGTAGGTGGCTAGCTACTTAAATAGCCCACTTGGAAGGTATATGTTTCTATTCCTTTCATTACCATGTCATCCTCTTTCAGTTCCCAAAGCAAAAATTTCACAATTATTAAATAGTGTTTAATTCACATCTCAGGATGAGTTAATTTATTCAGATTGATTTCTTCCCAGTATCTTACTGAGAATAGCAAACAGAGTGAATAGGAATTCATTGAAGAGGGGAGGGGGCTACTTTGGAAGCGCGTTCTGTTGTGAAAAGCCAAGGTGAAGATATATAGATGTTCAGGTTAGATGACTGCGTGGAGCACTGCTAGATACTAGACAGGGTTGTCCATGAAAGCTTTGCTGAGGTTGTATACACTTGGTGTCCTAATAATCTGTGAACTGTATATTTTAAGTTTTATTATACTGTTTCATAATTATCTATTTATATTTCTTTTTTTCAGGTTATTAAAAATTTATTTTTAATAGTTTATATTTTGTATGAGATTATCAAATCTAGACCCATGTCCCCCCATCCCCCCACCCCACCAGAGCTCATGCATTCTGCCAAACATGCTTTTCATCTCTTTCTCAGTCTTTCTCGATATTCTCCATGTGGAAGTTGACTGTTTTGAGCAGAAGTTCACTGTTTCAGTCAGTTCTTTGATTCAGTCCTTTCTGTTTTGTTGTTGTTGTTTCCAATATGCATTACTCCCAACTGTCTATTTATATTTCGAACTAGACTGCAGTTCCTTAACTGCAAAATTTATGCCACATTCATCTCTGCATCACTATACCTAGAATGGGAGCTGGTACATAACAGGCAGGCAGTAAATATTTGTCAAGTTAATGAATGAATGGAAAAGGAAGCTGGAAGAATGCCAAACACTTTAATTACTTCAACTTTTCCAAGAGAACTTCTAGTTAAGCATCTGTTTTCTAAAACCTTATTTAACACTAGACAGTTCTATGTGTAATAGCTTTCTGTTTGTGAAATTTGGGGTTTCTCCCTTAATAGCAACATGTACTAATCAGAAATATTATGTCTTTTGCTATCCATTCTGGGAAATAGCCCCATTGCCCTCGGGGAGAGTTACAGTGAAAATATGTCTGGATCAGTGGTTAGTGGATTAAATATTTAACTTTTTTTTTCTGTATCCATCACTGTTCTGACAATATTGGGCTGAAGCAGTTTTGCAATTTAGAATCATCTTGAATGCAATCCATGGAAAATATCAACATTAATCCATCTCTGAACATTTCCAGAACACCCCTCTGTTTCTAACATGTAGCTAGATATCCTCTGTGGGGAATACAAAAATGACATTATGGGAAGGAATAAGCTAGGATATTTTGCATTGCCAAATTAACCCTTAAAATCTCAGTGGTTCAAAATAACAAAAGAAAGTCTGCTTCTAATTCATATTATATAGCTCCCCTTTTCATCGACTACACAACACTCTACTGCACAACACTCAAAGACCTAGACTGATGGGTGCTATATCACCCTATGAAAGTACTCTCCCCTCATAGTAGCAGAAATGTTTATGGAACCAGACAATGGCTCTCAAGTAGTTTGTTTTGGAAGTTAATTTTCACTAACTGCTCATTATTGCTTATAACTAGTGTTATAACACTATATAGGCATGAAACGGAGCACACAGATATGTTGTGATCGCTAAGTATCTATGATAGACATTTTGATTCTAAATACAAGATGATTTCTGAGAAGGAAAAGAATTTCATATTTATCATATAGCAAGGAATTTTAAAATATGGACATGAAACTTCCTGAATTTTCTAAACTCCAGGAAATCCTTTATATGAGCTTGAACCAACTTCTACAGAGTGTAGTTGATTTTCAAGATCTTTGTATGACTGCATAGTCAAAGTGAAGAGAACTGGAGAAGTGTTTATAATGGGAAGAGTAGGGACAGTAAAGGCTGGTTAAGACTGTCAGCGCCCAGGTTACACCTAGCATATGAAAAGATCAAAGATCACCAATGGTTTATTTGATGAGGTGGAGAGTGGCTATGGAAATACAGAACACTCTGCTGGATAATGAATCCTCAGCGCCAAAATCCTCTTAGTAAATGTGTGGAATTTATGAGCAGGGTGAAGTGAATCATGCCCTATTCCAACAAGATATCTGAACAGAAAAGTAACTTTGAAGTCTTTCCTTGCCAGTCAAAATGTCAGGGAGTATTTTTACATATCTTTTGGCATTTAATGGAATCTATTCAATTAAATGTCATCTGTTTGGTGAATATGTGTGAATTTAGATATGCATTTCCTGAATATTTCAACTTATATACTTTGTGCATCTACTCATCAACAAACATATATTTTAAAAATCTTTTATTTATTATTTTTATTTTATGTGTTTGAGTTTATTGCCTGAATGTAAGTGCACCTGTGTCCTGCAATGCCTGCAGAGCTCAGAAGAGGGGTGTTGGATCTGGACCTGGAGTTACAGACTGCTGTTAGCTGCTCTGTAGATTCTGGGAATTAAATTTGGGTCTTCTGCAAGAGCAGCCAGTGGCTGCAACCACTGAGCAATCTCTCCAGCCCCTTGGTACGTTATTTGAAAACTGAGAATTTGTTTGAGAAAGGACACCAGCTAAGCATAATAGAACTTATGACCTGTGGTTAGAGTGCTCTTTTAAAAAAAAATAAATAAAAAAAAACGGGGCTGGAGAGATGGCCTAGCGGTTAAGAGCGCCGACTGCTCTTGCAGAGGACCCGGGTTCGATCCCCAGCACCCACATGGCAGCTGAGAACCGTCTGTAACTCCAATTCCAGGGGAATCCGAGACCCTCTTCTGACCTCCGCGGCACTGCACGGCACGGGTGCACAAACCTGCATGCAGACAGTACATTCATACACATAAAATAAATAAATTAAAAAAAATAAAAAAAAAACAAATCAAATTTGGGGTTCAGGACATTGCTTTCTTGTATTTGCCTTAACACTCATGTCTGTTCAGCTTTAATGCTGTGTAGATATTTTTGACTGCAGACACCATTCAGCATAGTCAAGGCAGCGTTCAAGTAAAGCAGTTGTCCTAACAGTAGCTCATTGTGTCATATGTCTCTTTAGGGGTCCTGAATTAGGGAGTTGTACTCTTTTCTCTCTCTGGTGTGTCCACAAAAATATCAGGCCTGGTTTTCCTGGTATGATTTTGATATGGCAATGTGCCCTATAGTCCCAGTCTGCTTCAATAAATTTTAAAGATTGGAATCCTTTCTACTTTCTAGAATAATTCATTTATCAGTCAGTGCCATGCGGATACTGCTGGATATATGTGTCCACCCAATTCATGTGTTTACCTAGGTACAGAGTTGTCCTCCATCCTCAAAGTGAAATAAAGATCTGCTTGTAAAATGGAATCTGTCTGTGATATGCACATTTGAAACTACCATTCTTTTATATAATATGGAAAAGCTTAGGGTCAGGTAGAACCTGATCTTAATACCCTCTTATATTTTTCCACATCCCATCTCTCTTTACTATTTTCATGTCACATGTATTATCTATATCCTTTTGCTTTCTCATGGTTCCCTTTCTGGTTACATTATGTATAGCCCTCCATATATCTGCACCTATACACACAAACATAGACAAAGACAAACATGCACATATTTAATGTTTGAATACAAATATGAGAAATTATATGAAGCATTTGTCTTTTTGAGTCTGGCTTACCTTGGTTAATATAACAGTTTCCAGACCCTCCATTTTCATGCAAATTTAATTTTTCTTTATGTGTAAAATTCCATTATGTGTATGTACTACATTTTCATTAATCCACTTATCTGTTGTTGGATTTTTAAGGTGGTTCAATTTTCTTGCTATTATGAAAAATGCAATGTTGCAGTATGATTTTTTTGCTCTAAGCATAATTGTGTTCCCCTTTGCTATCTTGGAGTAGATATTAACTGGATCTGGTAGCCAAGGCAACTAATGGGCAGAACAATACATTACAGCTAGGTCTGTGATAAGAGTACTGGAACTATGGACATTCTCTAGTAGATAAAGAAAAAGAGGGTCATAGTATCCACACCTATGAGTCCAGTTAGTGTTCTTTTATGTTTGCTCTCAATTGATCCTCAGAGATATATAGAAAGTAGAAAGTTTTCTGAAAGGGGTCTCCATCATGCAGCTTCTATGAGGTTGCCACTCATGATGAGGTGGGACTTTATGGTAATACAGTTGTTTGGGGGGGATCACCTTACTTTAATTTATATTATCAACAATGCTTTTTGAGTCTGCGCCTTCCTCTCAATTTTAACAAGCAGTTTTGGAGTCTATTTTTAGTTTGAAAGATTGAGCACATTTGTAAAACCACAAACACCACCATATATCTGCCATGACCCATGCAGTACAGATAGATAAATGACTTAATCCTTGGAATAGCAAGGATGATACCTATAATTTTTTGGAGTGAATTGAGATTGTATGGGTACATAGGAGTACTAAAATTGTATCAAGGAAAGTATATCTAAGAACTTATCAGACACTCCAGACCAAGGAAATAGTATAAATTCCTCACCAGAAAGTGGTGGATTCCTAACACTGCAATGACATTTCACTGACCTGTCATCTGACAGCCAGTATGTGTACCAAGGGCTAAAGTCCGAGATAATTCCTGGGCTTCAGCTCAACTTGATCCCTGATGTTGACAAGATTTACGTAATTTCCATCTACACATCTATCTTCACTTCCACTTGGACCCAGAGGGTTCATCCTGCCCTTCTGTCTTTACAACTGGCTACATCTTCACTCTCAACCTTGATTCAACCTTAACTCTCTCAAGGCCTGACCTTTAGGAGCTATTTCTTTGCTGAGGCTGGTTTGGGTTCCTTATCTTATCAATACAGACTCTATTTTCATTTCATCAGCCCCTTGAACCTCTTGAACTGTAAGGTAGCTTCTTTAACTTGTGTTCATTCTGCAACTCACATCTATGTGTATATACATATATATGTATGTATGAATATTTACTGTCTGATGTGAGACATGAAAATATTAGTAATTAAAACTGGAATAAAAGAACCTGCATCCATGCTTTGATCAAATGGCCAAGGTAGGCAAGATTGTCTGGCAGAATGCTGCCATTGAATTTGCTGCATCTGGTGAAATTATTCTTATTCAATAAATTCTGACATTTTAAAAGTATGCAAATGTGTTCCTCTGTTTTTGGCATAGACGTGTGAATGCTCTTCGAGTGCTCAGCCCAATATGGATTATCACAGCCACAGCTACCCTTTGTTTTTTTATTGAATTTACAAATGGAAGGTTCATCAATATTTATTCTCAAGTTTGGTGTTCAGGACTGGTCTGATACTGAACTGGGTTGCTATCTCAGCAGGGTTATCAATTCGTTTTATTAACAAATGGAAAAACAGGGGGCAACTGCCAAGAGCTCCCCTAGGGTGAACAGGCAGTCCCGTGGTGGTGCGAGAGACTCGGTGACATTGTGAACAGGCTTAGTTCCATGTTAGGTAGACGTGCTGTTCCTGGCGAAGCAGGCAGTCACTTAATGGGTGATAAGGGCTAGGGGCGGGGGTCCATATGTGGCTCAAAAAGGGGCTTGCTGAAAGATATTAACCAGTTGGAAGACACTGTAGTTAGGGGAGGGGGCTTTGGCCACATAAATACCTTCAGATCTCATGCTGACATAATGTGCAAGCAAACGTGCATCTAAAGATCCGGAATTTGGAATTTTCAATGTCTATACCATGAAAGCAACTCTTATAAGTTGTCGCTTTTTTTTCTCTTGTTTATTTTTTCGAGCACGCCACCTATAGCCCCAGGCGCTGGCCTGGTAACCTCACTCAGTAGGACCAGGCTCCACCTTGACTCCAGAAGATCTGCGACTCTGCCCTCTCTCTATGACACCTATAGGAGCTCACTTTTTACCCTCTCCGTCCTGGTAACATGTTTAGGATGGGAATGGATAAACTGTGCGCACNTTCCTGGTATGATTTTGATATGGCAATGTGCCCTATAGTCCCAGTCTGCTTCAATAAATTTTAAAGATTGGAATCCTTTCTACTTTCTAGAATAATTCATTTATCAGTCAGTGCCATGCGGATACTGCTGGATATATGTGTCCACCCAATTCATGTGTTTACCTAAGTACAGAGTTGTCCTCCATCCTCAAAGTGAAATAAAGATCTGCTTGTAAAATGGAATCTGTCTGTGATATGCACATTTGAAACTACCATTCTTTTATATAATATGGAAAAGCTTAGGGTCAGGTAGAACCTGATCTTAACACCCTCTTATATTTTTCCACAACCCATCTCTCTTTACTATTTTCATGTCACATGTATTATCTATATCCTTTTGCTTTCTCATGGTTCCCTTTCTGGTTACATTATGTATAGCCCTCCATATATCTGCACTATACACACAAACATAGACAAAGACAAACATGCACATATTTAATGTTTGAATACAAATATGAGAAATTATATGAAGCATTTGTCTTTTTGAGTCTGGTTACCTTGGTTAATATAACAGTTTCCAGACCCTCCATTTTCATGCAAATTTAATTTTTCTTTATGTGTAAAATTCCATTATGTGTATGTACTACATTTTCATTAATCCACTTATCTGTTGTTGGATTTTTAAGGTGGTTCAATTTTCTTGCTATTATGAAAAATGCAATGTTGCAGTATGATTTTTTTGCTCTAAGCATAATTGTGTTCCCCTTTGCTATCTTGGAGTAGATATTAACTGGATCTGGTAGCCAAGGCAACTAATGGGCAGAACAATACATTACAGCTAGGTCTGTGATAAGAGTACTGGAACTATGGACATATTCTAGTAGATAAAGAAAAAGAGGGTCATAGTATCCTCACCTATGAGTCCAGTTAGTGTTCCTTTATGTTTGCTCTCAATTGATCCTCAGAGATATATAGAAAGTAGAAAGTTTTCTGAAAGGGGTCTCCATCATGCAGCTTCTATGAGGTTGCCACTCATGATGAGGTGGGACTTTATGGTAATACAGTTGTTTGGGGGGGGTCACCTTACTTTAACTTATATTATCAACAATGCTTTTTGAGTCTGCTCCTTCCTCTCAATTTTAACAAGCAGCTTTGGAGTCTATTTTTAGTTTGAAAGATTGAGCACATTTGTAAAACCACAAACACCACCATATATCTGCCATGACCCATGCAGTACAGATAGATAAATGACTTAATCCTTGGAGTAGCAAGGATGACACCTATAATTTTTTGGAGTGAATTGAGATTGTATGGGTACATAGGAGTCCTAAAATTGTATTAAGGAAAGTATATCTAAGAACTTATCAGACACTCCAGACCAAGGAAAAAGTATAAATTCCTCACCAGAAAGTGGTGGATTCCTAACACTGCAATGACATTTCCCTGACCTGTCATCTGATAGCCAGTATGTGTATCAAGGGCTAAAGTCCCAGATTATTCCTGGGCTTCAGCTCAACTTGATCCCTGCTGTTGACAAGATTTACGTAATTTCCATCTACACATCCATCTTCACTTCCACTTGGACCCAGAGGGTTCATCCTGCCCTTCTGTCTTTACAACTGGCTACATCTTCACTCTCAACCTTGATTCAACCTTAACTCTCTCAAGGCCTGACCTTTAGGAGCTATTTCTTTGCTGAGGCTGGTTTGGGTTCCTTATCTTATCAATACAGACTCTATTTTCATTTCATCAGCCCCTTGAACCTCTTGAACTGTAAGGTAGCTTCTGTAACTTGTGTTTATTCTGCAACTCACATCTATGTGTATATACATATATACGTATGTACGAATGTTTACTGTCTGATGTGTGACATGAAAATATTAGTAATTAAAACTGGAATAAAAGAACCTGCATCCATGCTTTGATCAAATGGCCAAGGTAGGCAAGATTGTCTGGCAGAATGCTGCCATTGAATTTGCTGCATCTGGTGAAATTATTCTTATTCAATAAATTCTGACATTTTAAAAGTATGCAAATGTGTTCCTCTGTTTTTGGCATAGACGTGTGAATGTAAGTTCCCAGAAAAATCCTGTATCTCAGACTGAAATTCCTACAAGGCTGACCAACTGATTAGCACTTCCTTGACTGTGGAGAGTTTGGAATGTTGTAGATTCAGAGCCCATTTACAAATTATCCAGAGCCATGTTTAGTTTTCTTGCCCACCTCTGTTTCTGACTAACAGCTAAAACGCCTTTAGGAATGTATTAACTTAACAAAGCCCTGGCTCCCACCAATCAAATGGCTGAGCACCATCAGATAGCATCCAAGGCCTACAGCTGAGATTTCTCTTTTGCTGTAACCACTCTATTCAGATTTTCCACCAATGAATTTGAGAAGTTTCTTGATCTGTAACTCTTCTGTGTTCTGTTACTATAAAACCTTCAGGAAACTGCTTCCATGCTTGAATTCGGAATGTGAGGTAACCTGAATCTTGTGTTCGGGCCATGGTTACTTATATTTGGCTCAAGAAAAAGTATCTCTCATCCCCTTTGAGATGAGAGTTGTGCTTTTCATCGACACACCCTTAGGACATCTCACCCATACTCTGTAATTAAGCCCAATAAACTCATTGGTTAGAACCATTTGATTATGGTGGAAATGGTGAATAAACGTTTATGTCTCCCCAGGAAAAATTAACAGAACATGCAGCAGTAAAGATGAATGTGAAAGTACCTCTGTGGTGGGATACAGAACCTTTTGATATATGCTCAGAAGTAGTACAGCTATGTCATACTGTATTCTTTTCGTTTTGTCCTTATCTAGTTTGATACTAGGACAATACAGGCATTGTGGAATGAATTTGGTAATGTTCCTTCACTTTTTATTTCACAGGAAAGTTTGAGGAGTATGGATATTAGGTCTTTTTTAAAGGTGTGGTAAAATTCACCAGCAATGTTGTGTCCTTGGGTTTTCTTTTTCAGAGAAATTTATTGCTATTTTAGCATGTTGCTTCTTATGGATGTGTTTTAGTTGTGTGGATTTTCTTAATTTACTTTTGGTAGGTCATGTATTTCTAGGAATCTATTCATTTCTAAATTTTCCCTGGTTCGGAATAGAAGCTTTCCTAATACTCTGTAAATTCCTCTGGACAGTTTGGTGTCCGTGGTAGTATCTCATTTTACATCTCTAATTCGATTAATTTGGGTTTTCTTTCCCTTATTTTAGGTTATGCAGCTAGTTTAATGATTTGTCTACCTTATTTATTTTTTTCAAAAAACCAGCTCTGTTATTGATCTATTTCATTATTTTCTGTTCCAAGTATATGATTTCTTGCCACTGCTTTTTGGTTTGGATTATTTTTGTTTTCTAAGACTGTAGGGCAGATCTTTATGCTATTAATTTAAGAACTGTCTGGTATCTTAATGTAAGCACTCAAAGCTATCACAGCTATAAACTTCCTTCTTAGGTCTGCCCTATGTTTATTCCAAAAGTTTCAGTCATTTGTTCTTTCATTTTCATTTGGTTCTAGGAACTTTTAATTTTTCTCTAATTTCTTTTTTTTTACATTTCAGAAATTTATTTCTAAATTTTTTTCAGAAGAAACTATGTTTTCTCTGTTGGCCGTTGTGCTGGATAGCTTTAGTGTCAACTTGACACACCTGGGTTGAGGGAGCCTCAATTGGGGATTTGGCTCCATTGGATTGGCTTGTGGCCACATCTGTGGAGTATTGTCTTGATTGTTGAGGAGTGTGGGAGGGCCCAGCCCACAATGAGTAGTGCCACCCTGGCAGGTTGTGGTGTACTGTATAAGAAGGTGGACTGGGCATGTGCCAGAGGAGCAAGCCAGTGAACACATTCCTCCATGCCTGTGCTTCAGCTACTGCCTCCAGGTTCCTGCCCTGAGTTCTTGCCTTGGGCTCCCTGAGAACTGTGACCCAGGAGATGTAAGCTGAATAAAGCCTTTCCTCCCCAAGTTGGTGTCGGTCAGAGTGTTTTGTCACAGCAATGGAAGACAGACTAGACCAGCTGTCATTTGTTTTACAATGAATAAATAATTATTCTCTACAAACAGTACATCTTATAAAGATTTTATAATGATATAATCATTTATTAACTATGGAGAGAACTGTGACTAAAATATATTTGAGTCTATATTAAAGTTGATCAAAAAACCCCACAACTAGCTTCTAATACACATATGAATTTACTTCAGACTTTAGAATGGCAAATGCTCTACCAATCACCTTAGCTTCAGATGCATTGTGAGCTGTTTTTAGAAGCACTTGTGTGCGTAATATGTATATGTGTGTATAATTATATATGATTAATTTTTATATATCTATTATTTTCCCATATATAATTTTCACTTCCTATTTCCCAGGGGCTCTCTGCAACCAGGCAACACTCATCCCAATGAATTAGACTCTGATGTGGATATTGGTGATGTTCAGAAGGTTAAATTTATTTGGTACAACAATGTGATCAACCCAACCCTGCCCAGAGTTGGAGCATCAAGGATCACAGTGGAAAGAAATGATGGGAGAGTGTAAGTAGAAAAAACCAAGGGATGAGCTAGGTTAGATAGTGTCTATTCCAACTAAGAATCTTTAGATCACACCCCCTACTGCAGTTCACACCTGCCCCAGGCACCTCAGCCAAATAAGGCCTGTGTATCTTTAGGAGAAAGGGAGCACTTTGGGAATACCACTTCCATAGATTTATAGATGAGTAAAAAGAAAGTGTCATTTGGCAGATAAACTTTAACTATGTGTGACTATGATGTGGGTCATCCCTAAACTTCATGCATCACCAAATTGGCACTTGAGTTGTCAAGACAGAAATAGTCTATTCTCAGTCATGGGCCTTCTTAGAGAAGACGAATGTCTAGGGGATAAGTCCTCTATTTTAATCAAGACGGGAGAATCATGAAATCATGAGCTACTGTTCACCAAGTGAACTATCAGGAGAGGAGATCAGAAATAGTCATGACACCAATATCAGCTGTAGAGGTTCTGAGTGATAAGCCAAATTCTGATGCAGAGAGTGCTGTTTCTCCTGACATCAAATGCAGTGTCATCCTCCTAAAACCCAGTGAGACTCAGGATTCTGGCAAAGATGGAGCCAAAGCCCCACAGCTCTCAATGGAAGTGGCCCTAAGTTCAGACAAAATTCATAAAACAACAATTTTCAAGACACTGAGCTTTAAGCAAACGTGCCTGATAGACAAAACCCAAATAAGGAGGAGCTTAAAATTGTCCCAAATGACAGTTCTGGGAAAGTTTCCAGCATGTGGTTCAAGCAGAGATGAGTGGACTCTCAAGGTTTACTGGACAGAGCTAAGTAAGAACTGGGATCTCAGGCAGCTAGATTCCATAACAGAGCCAACCAGAGAGAAGAAAACTACAGAGAAACATGGTGGAGTTCTGGAAAGCCCCTAAAAACTCAGCACAGTCCTAATGAGCACACGTATGTGATCAAACCAGCCATAGCCAGGGAACTAGGCACTTGAAGGACTGGAGGCATCAGTGCCCAGCACTCTCCAGGGATGGAATAGAGCTGTTGCTACCAGACACAGTGCAAAAGCTGGACTATGGGTTGACACTGGGTAGAGTACTTAGGAAGGCCATGTTTCATGCTATGAAATGAATCACTTGATTTAGCAAGTCTTGAAATGACTAAACTGATTCTAAGCGATCTAACTATACCTCACAAAAATTTAATTAAGATTTCTAGATATATAAAATATACAGCAGTTAACAAGATAAAATCCATAGCACTTGACAATCAATTCAAAGATTCCCAGATACACAAATAGCAGGGAAATACTGACTTTAATGAGGAAAATAATGAATTAATATTCAACCAGGACTGGCTTAGATGTTAGAAAAGCTGATAAGGATATTAAAAGAGTCAATGATATCTATCATGCTTATTTTTTTAATTTAGGAATTTAAAGTTAAATGTCTTTTTTTTAATTTTATTTTAAGTTGAACTTTAGAGTACGCATAGCGTCAAAGTAACATAAGTTGTGATACCAAAAAAGCATTAAAATACAGTGATGTTTTAACATGGAAATTCCATTTTTTTTCCAACTTGTATTGCTTCTCTCTCTATTATATACATACATCAATATATACATATATACATATATACATACATACACACATACACATATCACCTTGAGTTGGAGGATTTTCTTTCTTTCTTTCTCTCTTTCTTTCTTTCTTTCCTTTCTTTTTTTTCTTTTTTCATTTTTTTAACCAAAAGATGTCATTTTTTCCCCAAGGAAGTGCTTGAAGGTTCCTCCTTGGCAAACCCAAACAACCATCAATCCTGCCCCTGTGCTCCACACTGGGGTCCTTACTCACCATGGTCACCCAAATGAGGTCCAGTAAGTGTGTGTCCTGTCTTGATCTTCCTGCACTGGTCTCCATGACACAGCCTGGATAGTCCAACAAGACAGTAGTCTACACTCTGAAGAGACTGAAGTCCCAGTAGCCGCTCAGTCCACATGCTGGATATCTCAGTAGTCCCCATCTGGCATTGAAGGTTTGGAGGATTCTCAAGTTTTTTATCTGAAGTACAATTTCTCAGACCTTACTGATTATATCTGGTTATACTTTCCTTTTGGATGCTTAAGCCACCACTTAGCCCAGATTAACCATGGTTTTCATTTTCTAAGGTCAGTTGAGGATCTGGTGCTCAAGGGTCACTCAGGGGTTTTGGGTTTTTTTTTTTTTTTTGAGGGGGTGTCTAATTTCTTTAGTCACATACTTGTCATTCAAGAAGATTTTCCCTGCCCAAGTATTGTGTAGTTTCTTTAATTTTTTATTATTTCTGTACTTTATCTTGTTGTATGATGAATGTTATCCCTCATTTGTGGATGCTAGCACCAAATCCATAGTTGAAAGGCAAGCTGAGAAAAGTTAGTTAGATTTCTTTTTATCTGAAGCAAACTATGCTGTTATAATGTGAATTCTTTAACAGGCTCTAGAATTGAGTGACCACTTATTTTCAGACTTTTAATTGTGGTATATGTATGGTGGGTATGTATTCCTATATTAGAGTAATATAAAACTTTATTCCACTATTATTCTGTAACACAAAAAAGATTATTTTGGTAGTTTTGTTATTTTTTTTTTTTTTGAGAATTGCTTGTGAACTACAATTTAGTGTATTTTGGATAAAAGCCCATGATCTTCTGGGATGAATGTGTATTCTGTATTTATTGTATAGATTTTTCACACATCTGTTAAATCCATTTGATCTGTACTGTAGTTTAATTCTGAATATTGTTAATGTTTAGTTTGGGTTACCTATCTAAAGTTAATACTGAGGTCCTAAAGTCACCCACTATCATTGTATAAGGAATTTTATGATCTTTTCTGCCCATTAGTATTTCCACAGATTTTCCTTTCTGGGGCTGGAGAGATGGCTCAGCAGTTAAGAGCACTGACTGCTCTTGCAGAGGACCCAGGTTTGATTCCCAGCACCCACATGGCAGCTGAGAACCGTCTTTAACTCCAGTTCCAGGGGAATCTGATGCCCTCTTCTGTGGGAAAATCCAGCTTAAATTGCAGGCTAGCTTCCAGCTAGCATGCCTCAGGGCACTCGTCGCTGAGGGTCTGACCCTGCCCCAAGGAGGAGTAAACAACGTGGCCTAGCTGGTTGGCGCAATGGTGTGCAGTGGTGCAGAGTTGGGGGAATTATGATTGGTCCTGGGAACTGACATCATTTAGTTTATAAAAGCAGGCTGTAGCAAGGAATAATTTTGAATTTTATAGTAACATCATCATGGAATTCCTGGCCATTATTTTTATTAATTTTTGTGCGCATACAGGCTATGGTAGGCTTGCATTTCATTTAGGTGGCCAGTGGGTTGGAAAGAGATTCCTTTGTGGATCACCAATCTGGGTAGCTGGTGTTGTGAGTGGACATAGGCTGAAGATAGGCTTTCAGCCATCAGCCTAAAATTCCTGTCCAGGGTGCAACAGTCTCTGGGCAGGTGGAAGTCATGGCACCAGTGGAAAAGGTGTGTCTCTGGGTCCAGGCTAAGGGCCTGAGTTGGAAATTACCACTCAGGCTGGGGCTCACGGAAGTAAGCCAGGTTTTTCCTCTGTGCCGAGGGGTCAGCTGCCCACAGTGTCCTCGAAGCGGATCCTGTGTTCCCGTTCCCCTTAGCAGGGTTGCGTGGTCCCTGTTCACCATAATAAGAAAGCTTCCTACACTTTTCTGACCTCCGCACATTACACAACATGGGTGCACCTACCTACATGCAGACAGTACACTCATACACATAAGAAGTAAAAAAATAAGTTCCTTTCTTTGGAATAGAAATTAACATTGATTTATTCTGACTTTTTACCTTCCATGGAACCCATGCAGATAATTTATAGTCTTCCATCTCATCCAGGAAACCTCAAATGACTTAATTTTTATTAATCCAAACATACAAACTTGGTTTTTGAAATCCTTTATAGTATTTGTAATTTTATAACTTGTGTTCTTTTTATTTCTTTATACATTCATTTCAACTTGTTTGGACTTATCTATTTTCTTTAAGTTTAAAACTTAGATAATTAGTTTTTTTATGTTTAGGAGTTCACATTTTTCCCTTTAATTTTATATTACTCTAATATATAAATACACAACTGCCATACATGTACCACAATTACGAAGTCTGAAAATAAGTGGTCAGTTAGTTCTAGAGCCTATTAAGGAATTCACATTATAACAGCATAGTTGCTTTCAGATAAAAAGAAATCTAACTGACTTTTTTCAGCTTGCCTTTCAACTATGGATTTGGTGCTAGCATCCACAAATGAGGGATACCATTATTTGTTTTTCTGGGATTGTGTTACTTCATTTAGCATAATGGCTTCAAGTTCCATCCATTTACCTTCAAAGTTCATAATGTTATCTTTCTTTACTGCTGAATAGTACACCATTGTGTAGATGTACCACATTTTCTCTATCTGCTCGTCAGCTGATGGGCATTTTGGGTTGGTTCCAGCTCTTCTTTATTGAGAAGAGAGCTGCATAAACATAGATGTGCATGTATCTCTGAGTGAGGATGAGTCTTGTGGGTATATACCAGGAGTGTATGACTGGGTAGGTGGTAGGCTCATTTTCAGTTTCTTGAGAGTTCTCCACACTGCTTTCCATAGGGTTGCACAAGTTTGCATTCCCACCAGCAGAGGATGAGTGTTTCCTTTTCCCCACAACCTCTCCAGCATTTGATATCCTTTGTTTTCTGGATAATAGCTAGTCTTACCTGGGTAAGATGAAATCTTAAGCTCATTTTAATTTGCATTTCCTTAATTATTAGTGATGTTGAACACTTTTTAAGATGTTTCTCAAACATCTTTACTTCTTCATTTATGAAGTCTCCGTTCAGCTCTTTACTCCATCTTTTGAGTAGGTCATTTGTTTTCTTCCTCCTTTGTTTTTTGACTAGTGTATACACTTTGGATGTTAATGCTGTATCAGATACATCACTGGTGAAGGTTTCCTCCAACTCTGTGGGTTTTTCTCTTCACTTCATTGATTGTTTCTTTTACTGTACAGAAGATCTTGAGTTTAACAAGGTCCCATTGGTCAATTGTTGACCTTATTGCTTGTGCAGCTGCTGTCTGATTTAGAAAGTCTTTTCTTATGCCTATGTCTTGTAGGTTACTACCAACATTTTCTTCTATCATTTTCAGAGTTTTGGGTTTCACATTGAGGTCTTTGATCCATTTGGAGTTGATTTTTGTATATGGTGAGAAGTAGGGGTTTAGTTTTATTCTTCTACAAGTGGTGATCCCAGTTATGCTAATACCATTAATTTTAAAGAACTTAGAGCTATACATATCCCATTCTATAATTTCTTAGTTGCATCCACAAATTTTGATAACACATAGTCATGTTAAAATATTTTGTGATTACTTTTGCAGTATTTTCCCATTACATTAGCTATTTAGATGATAAATATTTAATTTTAAAATATTTTAGATTTATGTAGATATATGATTTTATTCATGTCTAATCCAATAAAATAGTGCTTATATAACATATTATGTATAATTTTATGTGTGATATGCATTTACTTTTGTTTGGGGGTAGAGTTTAAGACAAGATCTCATGATCCAGCCCAGGCTATCCTCAAACTTACAGTTATTCTGACTCTGCTTCCTAGTGCTGGAATTGCTATGATATCCCGATAAAATGACTTGCTTATTATAATGAAACAATTTCTTTTTTAAATCTCTGGTAGTACTCCTTGCCATAAAGTCTATTTTCTCTGATCTTAATGTAAATATACTTTCTTTTAAAATTGTTTATTTAATTTATTCATTTATTTATTTAATATGTATGCATGTTATACCTGCATGTGTTAAGTACACCCATGTTGTACCATGCCTGTGGAAAAGGGCATCTGATCCCCTGGAACTGGAGTTACAGATGGTTGTTAGCCACAATGTGGGTGCTGGGACTCAAACCCGGATCTTCTCCAAGAACAGCCAGTGCTCTTAACCACTGAGCCATCTCTTCAGCCCCATAAATATGCCCTCTTATGTTCATTGTTTCTTTCTATAGCTGACTTAGATTTTCAATGTATATTTTATTTTACTTTTTTAAATTTTATTTATTTCTGTATGTGTAAGAATGTACTGTCTGCATGCAGGTCTGTGCACCCGTGTCGTGCAATGCCGTGGGAGGTCAGAAGAGGTGTCGGATTTCCCGGAACTGGAGTCTCCTGGAATTGGAGTTTTCAGACGTTCTCGGCCGCCTATGGGATAGAACCCAGGTCCTCTGTAAGAGACGGTTGCGTCTTAACTGCTAGGCCATCTCTCCAGCCCTTCAAGATTATAATGAATTCTGATGACATATAAAATGATTCAGGACTGGTCTGATACTGAACTGGGTTGCTATCTCAGCAGGGTTATCAATTCGTTTTATTAACAAATGGGAAAACAGGGGGCAACTGCCAAGAGCTCTCCTAGGGTGAACAGGCAGTCCTGTGGTGGGGGTCCATGTGAACAGGCAGTCCTGTGGTAGGGGGTCCATGGGAACAGGCAGTCCTATGGTGGGGGGGGTCCATGTGGTCAAAGGGTTGGAGAACCAGGAGACAGAGGAGGAGGGCTTTGCCACTAACCCAGACTCACTGACATAAGGCAACAAAAATGCTCTAAATACGGAATTTGGAATTTTTCAATTTTAAACAAGTTGGGGTTTTTTTTTCTTGGTTTTTTTGAGACCCTATAGCCCCAGCTGGCCTGGAACTCACTCTGTAGACCAGGCTCACCTTGAACTCACAGAGATCTGCCTCTGCCTCTGCCTCTGCCTCTGAGTGCTGGGATTAAAGGCGTGTGTTACCATCCCCAGCACAAGTTTCCCAATATAAATGTTAATATCAAATCATGTATGATGTATTTGTTTATAATATGCTAAAATTATATTACATGGAAGAACCTTTTAAAATTCCTCAGAAACATTTTCTGATTCTCATATCTATTAGTTAATATTTTTAGATCATTAAATTTTTTTTTAATGTGTATGAGTGTACTTTCTGCATGTAGGTTGGAGCACCCATGTTGTGCATTGCCGAGGAGGTCAGAAGAGGGCGTCGGATTCCCCAGGAACTGGAGTTAAGATGGTCCTTAGCCGCCATGTGGGTGCTGGGAATCGAACCCGGTCCTCTGCAAGAGCAGTCAGCGCTCTTAACTGCTGAGCCATCTCTCCAGCACCTAAATAAATTTTCTACTATATATCAGGTCATCTAATAAAACTATAGTCTACTGTGTTTTTGACATCAAATTGACTTGGTATTTATTACTGCCTTTGAGAAATACATTAACTTTTTTTTTTTTTGGTCTTTTTAGATAGTCTCCCTGTAGCCCCAGCTGGCTTGGAACTTGCTATGTAGACCAGGCTAGCCTTGAACTCACAGAGACTCATCTGCCTCTGCCTCCCAACTGCTGCAATTAAAGTTGTGCACCACCACGCTGAGTAAGAAATACATGTTGGGGCTGGAGAGATGGCTGAGTGGTTAAGCATGCCGACTGCTCTTGCAGAGGACCCAGGTTTGAATCCCAGCACCCTCATGTCAGCTAAGAACTATCTTTAAGCCAGGCATGGTGGAATATGCCTTTAATCCTAGCACTCAGGAGGTAGAGGCAAGTGGATCTCTGTGAGTTCAAGGTGAGTCTGGTCTACAGAGTGAGTTCCAGGCCAGCTGGGGCTTTAGGGAGACCCTGCCTATAAATAAATAAATAAATAAATAAATAAATAAATAAACCCTGTCTATAAACAAACAAACAAACAAATGATAGAGGCAGGTGGATCTCTGTGAGTTCAAGGCCAGCCTGGTCTACAGAGTGAGTTCTAGGCCAGTTGGGGCTTTAGGGAGACCCTGCCTATAAAATTAATTAATTAATAGTAAATTAATAAATAAATGTTAACTTTTAATAATTCATGCCAGGGGTAGGAGAGATGGGTCAGTAATTAAGAACCCTGGCTGCTCTTATAGAGGACCTTGGTTTGATTCCCAGCACATACATGTTGGCAAATTACTGGCCTCAACTCCAGTTTCAGGGAATTTGATGCCCTCTTCTGACCTACAGGTATTGCATGATGTGGGTGTACTTATGTACATGCAGGCAAAACACACACATAAGATAAAAAATAGACATTGGGGCAAAACCTGATACTTTACTTTTTGAGTCTCTACATTTATTTATTTATTTATTTATTTATTTATTTATTTATTTATTGTGTGTATACACGTGTTGACTTCTTAACTTCCCAGGGGTTTTCTGCAACCTGGCAACACTCATGTCAATGAGATTGATTCTGACGTAGATGTTGGAGATGTACAGGTTAGAAGGTTAAATTTCTTTGGAAGAACCATATGATCAACCTAACTGTACCCAGAGTGGGAGCATTAAGGATCACAGTGGAAAGAAATGATGGCAGAGTGTAAGTACAAAAAACCAGGGGAGGAGAAGAGTTAAAGAGTGATTATCTTCTATTCCCACTGAAGGTCTTTGGGCCATACCCCCTGCTGTGGTTTACACCTGGTCCAGCCACATCTGCTATGACCTTGTGTATCTTTTTTAAAAATTTATACATATATTTTATCAAATCTAGACACATGTCCCTCCATCCCCCCACCCCTCCAGAGCTCATGCATTATTATTATTATTATATTTTATGTGTATGAATGTACTGTCTGCATGTAGGTTGGTGTACCCATGTTGTGCAATGCCATGGAGGTCAGAAGAGGGTGTCAGATTCCCCTGGAACTGGAGTTAAAGATGGTTCTCAGCTGCCATGTGGGTGCTGGGAATCGAACCTGGCTCCCATAGATTTTTAAAAAAATCTCCCAACCTGAGTAAAAAGAATTCATGAAGACACCAAGCCTTGAATGAACACAATTTATTTTCTTTGATTCTTATGCCATTAATATCCTTTTTTATTTGTTTTTATTTATGCCTATGTGTATATGTCTTTGTAAGTATATGCCACTCCTGTGTGGGCACCCTTGGAGGCCCAAAGAGGAGACTGGATCTTCTGGAGCTGGAGTCACAGGTAGTTATGAACTGCCTGATGTGGGTGTTGGGAACCAAACTTATCTGAGACATCTCTCTAGCTTCAACATTAGTATTCTAGTTTTGAGGCAAGTTTTCGTACATCTTCAGAAGTTGGATCCCATACCACAAAGCTCTCAGCGATAGAACAGAAGCACAGCTGCCTCAGTTATCTCCCGGCTGCTGCTGTACCCAATGTGAGTTCCATACNTGAGTTGTTGCAATATTAGATTATCCATTTGGTTGTTACAGAAAATTCTTAACTATAATTGACGTTTGTTGCTGTAATTGCCTGTATTTCTACCTCTAGTAATGGGCTTTATGTGCTAGATTTCAATATCCTTGAGCCTGGGCAAGTGCAAGTCTTTTTTTTTTTAAATTTTATTTATTTTTGTATGTGTATGAATGTACTGTCTGCATGTAGGTTTGTGCACCCGTGCCGAGCAATGCCGCGGAGGTCAGAAGAGGGCGTCAGATTCCCCTGGAACTGGAGTTAAAGATGATTCTTAGCCGCCATGTGGGTGCTGGGAATCGAACCCGGGTTCTCTGCAAGAGCAGTTGGCACTCTTAACCGCTAGGCCATCTCTCCAGCCCCAGGTGCACGTCTTTTTAAAAAGAAACATGGTTTACTTGCACAAAACTGATAAGATTTGAGAGATCATTAATGCCCTTGAAGTGGTTTTTGTGGGTGTGCAACAAATGGTGAGAATTTGAATTGTTCCCTTATTATAGTATTGAAATTAAGTCCACTTGATTTATCAATTCATGTTCATGCCCTGATTTTATATAATTGTATCTATCAATAAACATTGTGATAATTGAAAAAAAAATATTAAAAACCTGTGTTGTGCAATGCCTGCAGAAGTCAGAAGAGGGGGTGAGATCCCCAGAAACTGGAGTTGTGGACAATTTTTAGTCGTCATGTGGGTTCTGGGAACCAAATCTGGGTTCTCTGCAAGAGCAACCAGTGCTCTTAATACTGAGCCATCTCTCCAGTCCCTCACTAGCCAATTTTAGCAAATTATTAAAGCACTCTGAATATGCTTTGTTTGTATTTACTTAAGGAGTTTGCTACATAGGGAATTTACATAGTTGGCAGCCAGCATGGGACATATGAAACCCTCAGAACAAAACAAAACAAAACAAAACAGAACAACAACAAAAGGAAGTGGTAGAATGAAGTTCCTTCTCCTTGAGCTTATTTCTCTGCCTCTTCTAAGGGCTACCTGAAAGAGTATTACTATATAAGGATTCCCAGCCCTAATATACCAAGTAGATCAACCAAACCATTATTTATTTATTAATTATTATTTTATTATTCTTTATTTTATTTTATGTATGGATGTACTGTCTGCATGTAGGTTGGTGCACCCGTGTTGTGCAATGCCTCAGAGGTCAGAAGAGGGTGTCAGATTCCCCTGGAACTGGAGTTAAAGATGGTTCTGAGCTGCCATGTGGGTGCTGGGAATTGAACCTGGATCCCATAGATTTTAAAAAAATCTCCCAACCTGAGTAAAAAGAATTCATGAAGACACCAAGCATTGAATGAACACAATTTATTTTCTTTTATTCTTATGCCCTTAATATCCTTTTTTGTTTTTATTTATGCATATGTGTGTATGTCTATGTAAGTGTATGCCACTCATATGTGGGCACCCTTGGAGGCCCAAAGAGGAGACTGGATCTTCTGGAGCTGGAGTCACAGGTAGTTATGAGCTGCCTGATGTGGGTGTTGGGAACCAAACTTATCTGAGACATCTCTCTGGCCTCAACATTAGTATTCTAGTTTTGAGGCAAGTTTTCGTACATCTTCAGAAGTTGGATCCCATACCACAAAGCTCTCAGCGATAGAACAGAAGCACAGCTGCCTCAGTTATCTCCCGGCTGCAGCTGTACCCAATGTGAGTTCCATACCCATTCCCATCAAAAGAAGAGAAGTCTCCACACTGCTGGGGGTTAAGTTCAGGGAAGAATCCTCCTCCACCAATGCAGTGCTGAGAAACAAACAGGAGAGAAGTGGTGGTGAGAGCTCAGCTGGTGTTGTGGTTTGTGTATCAAGTGTCCTCCCCAAAGGCTCCTGCATTGGAGACCTGGCCCCCAATGTAAGTGATATTCAGAGGAAGGGCTTTGGGGAAGTGATTAGATCATGAGGTCTCTGCCTGAACTCAGCTTTGGAAAGGTGTCTTGCTCTGGGTTTTCCTATCTGTTTTTTTTTTTTGTTTGTTTGTTTTGTTTTGTTTTTGTTTTTCTGTATTCTTGACCATCATGAAGTGAGCAGTCTTGTTCTGACATGTCCTTCCTGCATGATGTTCCTGTCTGCTCTGGACCCAAACACAATGGAACCAACCGACCATGGGCTGAGATCTTGGAGAACCTGAGACAAAACAAGTTGTTCCTCCTTCCAATTGTTTCTCTTGGGTATTTATCACAGAGGCAAAAAGTTACAGCTGGCTAGTCCAAACACCTTAATGTTCAAGTCCATTGGCTTCTTTGTTCCTTATCAGATTCTCCATTGGCAGTATTGATCTATTTGTGTCATTAAAACCTCTCTTCCTTAGCTTTAGTGACATCATTGTCATCTCCTATCTTTCCTCCAATTTCTCTAAACATTCATTCTTGGATTCCCTATTTGGGCTCTTCATGAATTCCTTAAGCACTGCTTCTAAGAGGGGGCACATTTGCCACTCCCTTCTAGTACCTGTCACACCTTTGTCTTCAGTTATGAGCAATTCACAATCTGTATCTGCTAGTCAAATTTTTTTCTTCAGCTATAAACTACAAAATCTGACTGCCACTTGGAATTACTCAGTACCTTTAAGCTCTGCATGTCAAAAACTGTTAGTTACAGCCATGCATCACTTAACAATGAGGATTTATTGTTAATTGTCATTGTCTGAACACCATACAGTGTAGATAGAATGAGTATGATGTTTCTGGGCAGTACAATCTCATGGGACCACTGTCATATGTACAGTCAATTATTGATCAAAACATAGCATGGGGATTGGAAAGATGGTTCTGTGGTTCAAAGGTCTTCCTGCTCTATTAGAGGACCAGAGGTCAGATCCCAGTACCCATGTTGGGTGGCTCACAAATGGTTATAAATCCAGTACCAAAAATCTGATGTCCTTGTGCACAGGTGTACACACACACACACACACACACACACACACACACACACACACTAAAATTACTTAGACATGACTATCCAACAGTATATAAGTACACAGATCCTTCCTTGATCCCAAACATGTTCATCATCTAGACACTCTGACTCGATATTTGATATTCACTCACCCAAATGAAAACCATGAGATCATTTTGGACTTATGCTCCCAGTCTATGTATCCCACTGGTGGTGAATTTCGTATCCTTGGACTTCATCAGTGTCTCCACCCCCCCCCCCCCCCATGCACCGCCCTACTTGGGCTTTCCTATGGACCACGGAAGCCACCTCAATACTTGCCTCCTTGTGCTTAGCCTCTCCCATAGAATCTGTCACCTCCGTGCTACCAGTGTCGTCTTTGCAAAACACAAAAATGATGAAGTCGTTCTTATCATCCCTTTTATTTCGCTGGCTCTCATCATTTATACTATACAGTTCAAAATTACTGGCATACTGTCAAAGCCTCTTCCTGATACACTTCTTGATAATACTTTCAAAATCAGCTCCTGCTGTACCCCAGTCCATCTAGGTACCAAGATTGAAAAAGAGCTTTCTGTTCCTCTAAACCACAAGTCCTCCATGTTCATCATTCCTCATTACAACCCCTAGGTTATAGTGCAACCTCCATGACAGCAAGGCTGCCTCACCTTGACTGGGGAAGGACAAGCTAATGGTGAAGGATGAAGAAAAGGGAGATCTCTAGGGTCATGTGCCAGGCGGTGAGGACCCATTTCTCAGACTGTTACTCTGGGGAGGACCTGGTCCCAAAAGACCATGCTAACTCAGGACAGCTCTCACGGTAAGCAACCCAAGAGTTCCTTACTCATCCTTCCTTTGGTCATAAGCTAGAAGAACTACCTCAGCAATATGGGACCAGTGATCCCAGGCTATGAGGGACAACACGTGCTGCAGTGGAGCTGAGTGCACTTTCCTTGACAAGTCAGTCCGTGCGCCAACCTCTAGTTAGGGAAAGTCCCTGCGGTAGGGTGGAGAATGGTCTGAGTGAGGTCTGGCAGAAGATGTCCAGGACTCTCCTAGTAACCCCTCAACACAGGGAGCATCTGGACAAGCAGTCTACCATGCTCAACACACACACACACACTCACACACACACACACACAGAGACAGACACACAGACACACTCACACACAGACACACACACACAGACACACACACACACACACACACACACACACACATATTCAACCTTACTTTTAGGCCCCTCTGTTCCCTGCACAGACTCACATGCTCAGTGTTACACCCAGTGACCTTCACTCCAGCACACAAGGCATTGGCTGCTCCTTCATTGTTAAACACTCTAAACTGGACGAATCCCGGAGTGAATTCATCTGAAAGCAAGAGGCAGAAAACAGCATTCAAGGAAAACGCTAGAAATAGCTGTCAGTCCAGAGATTGTCAATGATCGATGATGATTCAGGCACTGTAGTCCAATGTTATCAGGCACATTGGTAGAATCTGACCTTTGCTAACTATAGTACCCTAAAAAATAGGTTCAAATCAGCTAGAGGCTTGTTTGGAGAAATTCATAGCACAGGAAGTTCTCTCAACATCTCCACGTGTTTCATGCAGCAATTAGCAAATGTATTCACTCTGGTCCTGTTCCCATTTATCTTGCTTCCATTTATTTATTTATTTATTTATTTATTTATTTATTTATTTATTTATTTGTTGTTTTTGAGAAAGAGTTCCCTGTAGCCCCAGCTGTCCTAGAACTCACTATGTAGACCTGGCTGGTCTTGAACTCCCAGAGATCCACGTGCTTCTGCCTCCCAAGAGCTGGAATTATAGGATGCGCCACCACGCCTGGCTGTTTCTTTTATTTTAAATTTTTTAATTAATTTTATTTATTTCTGTATGTGTATGAATGTACAGTCTGCATGCAAGTCTGTGCACCCGTGTCATGCAATGCCGCGGAGGTCAGAAGAGGGTCTCGGATTCCCCTGGAGCTGGAGTTCTCCTGGAATTGGAGCTTCAGACGGTTCTCGGCCGCCATGTGGGTGCTGGGGATCGAACCCGGGTCCTCTGTAAGAGCAGTCGGTGCTCTTAACCACTAGGCCATCTCTCCAGCCCCTATTTTAAAGTCTCACATCCTAAAAGTAATTAACAAAAGCTTTGAATTACATGGCACATCAGCTTCTATTTAGAATATGCTTCTAAATTTAGATTTACATTCAACAACCTAGTGGTCAACCCTCACAACAGAAATAGAATTCTCTCTATTTTTCCTGTTGTTACGCCCTGTGCACATGGACCTGGCCTGGTCTTCATAAGTGACTGAGGGGCTGGCAACTGGGTTCCTACGAGTAGAGTCTGGAGCCGAATTCCATGAGTGTAAATGTGAGTCTCCTGCTCATGTGCTGTGCTCCAGCCAAGCTCCTGCAACTTCAGGGCTGCAGCCTCCTAATCTGCCAGTGGGGTTAGTAACAGTGTAGAGCTCAAAGGCAGGCATGCAAATCAGGTGAGACAAGACACACAGCATTGCTAAGAGGACCCCTGTAGTAGGGGATAAATAACTGCTACTTATCATAACTGACTTTATCATCTGTCCTATGAAGGGTTCATAGGAGTGTTTAAAGACTCACTGCGGCCATAGGGGGAGTAATAAGAGGCTGTTTTCTGAGCGTCACCAAAATCATAGACCACAGGAAATGCTGGACCATTGTTAGCCAAACACTTTCCTCCTCCATATTTCACTGGATATGTCTAGAATGAACAAGAGTCAGTGGGTAAGGACAGTAGCATTGGTATTCCCAGGAAGGTTGTCCTTCAGAGAGGGACACAGTGTTTTCCCACAAATCATTTATTTCAAATGAGTCAAATGAGAACATTTTTCTTTCTCTGTGTTTCTTCCCGTCTTCTCCCTGTCCTACCACCCCCATCCACCTGCCTCCTTTGCCCCTGTCTCTCTTTCTCTTGCCTTCAGTGTTTCGGAATTACCGAGGGAGCCATCAGCATGCGTTAGAGTTAAGGAAATATGGAAGAGAGGCTGGTGAAATGAGGATGGTTCCTGCCCAACCTCAGGTGTCTATTCTCACTGGACCCATGAAAATCAGCTGCCTTGTGTACCTGGTAGAGGCCAAACAGATTATGTCCATAAGATCGGAAGAAGCCAGAGGAGGTGCGGTATCTCAGCAGGGCGTTTTTTCTCCAATTTTTCAGGGGGCTCTTGTTGGGCACATGCCAGATACCCAGGTTCTGGGCCTGGATATCAAAGTAGCCAGGGTTCTGGAAAGCAAGAAACACTGAGCCTGACCAGGCCAGAAGGTCCCATAAAGCAGGAAACACATCAGCACAGTGCTCAGCAGAGCTGACAGCTCAGGATTCCAGGTCAAGAGCTGGCAACCATGCTCAGACCCCTCTTCCAACAGATGGTGGGTGTCTGTCACCACCCCAGTACCTAATGGCCTGGTTGGCAGGAAGTTGGGATTTAAGACATGCATTCTCACTTCTTCTCCAGCCTGGTCTCCAAAGCCAACCTTCCCACCCTCCCTCTGCCATGCTTGGGCTGCACTCATGCCTCACCCTTTCCCACGTGGGTCCAGAGTGCACCAACCTTGTAGTCATCACTTGTGGCCGCCTCTGCGGATCCGAAGGTGTTGTAGTTGGCCCAGTTGCCATCCCCCTCGGGGTAGTCTGGTCTGTTCCCCTGCTGACTGGACCAGCGGTCGCCCACCGTGCACTTCCCAGCCATGTAGTTCTCATGCACACTAGCCACCAGGGTCCAGCCACCACCCGCAGTGGTCATGTCACAGAAGGTCTGGTAGATGACACCATTCACAGTGCGGAGAAAATAAAGACCATCTGTAGAGAGAACCAGTGCAAAGTCCTCTTGTGTGCGGGCTCTTGGTCCATCTCAGCCAGGAAAGCAGAGTGGCTCTAGGAACTACAAAGATGGCCTAAAACCTCTATATGAAGACTGCATCTGTCCCTGGGGATACTGGATGCTCCCTGAGCGAAAAAAAGGGATGCCTCTTTGACTGAGGCAGAATATAACCCTACCCATACTCATAGTAATTTTTCCTATAAAGTTAAATATATAATAATTATTATTTTTTTTTCCTGAGGAGCAAATCTTTTAAATATATAATTATTTTATCACCCAGTAATTCCACTTCTACTATATATCCCAAAGAACTGGAAACAAGGACTCAGGTATGTACACTAGTTCATTACATCTTTGGTCACAAGACCTCAAAGATGCAAACAGATGAATAGATAAGCAAACTATTGTGTTATGAATTTTACACAATATATGGCATATATTTATTATCTATTCAGTGGTAAAAAGTGAACGAATTGGACTAGAGATAAGGCTCAGTGGTTCAAAGCATGTATTGCTCTTGCAGAAGACCTTCACTGAGTTCCCAGCAATCAGATTAACTTGTTGTAACTCCAGTTCCAGGGGGTTGGGTGTCCTTTTCTGGAAAACATGCAGTTGCATTCAAATACTCAAATGTGCACATATTTCCCATATATAATAAAATATCTTTGAAGAAGAATGAATTATCTATGTTACAGTAGGAATGAGCCTTGAAAACATTACACTCAGGGAATTACAGCAGACACAAAGTACAAACACCTTCTGATGCTACCATGTGAGATGAGTAGAATAGAGGAATTTGTAGAGGAAGGAAGGAAAATAGCACTTACCCAGGACTAAGCGAATTTACTGATTAATAATTATAGAGCTTCTTTTTAGGATAATGAAGTTTCTGGAGATGAACAGTCGTGTCTCAGCGCATTATGGAAAGATCTTACTACTGAAAACACTATAATTGGATAATCTATTCTGTTGCCTTGCTAACTGGAGCAGCAAGGGCACACTGGGCACTTCCTATATCTACATTTTATTAAAAAATAAAAGCCCTTCCAGAGAAGAAATCATGATAGTCTATCTGGGTTATTTGCTTATTTGATTGTTTCTGAGACCTGTTCTTCCCATGTAGCCAAGGAGACCTAGAGTTTTCCATCCCTTTCATGGTGCTGGGATTGGAGTGGCCCTCTTTAAATGCTTCATCACTCACCACGTGCATTTTTGAGTTTCCGTTTGATCTCCTTGCAGCTTCTGAGCAGAGATGAAGGCAAAGCATTGTCCCGTGTGCTGGGAACAGGATCGTCATTAGCTGGAGAACAGGCAGAGTCTTATTCCCACTGTTGGTTCAATAAAAAACCAGCCTCCCCTGGTCACTGCCCAAATTCATTCTGTGACTATCTCAGAGCCTTGGAGTCTAGTCGAAGGACTCTGGCTATCCAGTGTCTTATCCATTGCTCCCAGCACAGGCTTACTCAGCCTCCCCTTACAATGCATCACGCTATGCTGGGCACAGGGAATTCAAAGAGCTAGAGGGAGTTTCTGATAACATAAAATGACTCTGAAAGGAATGAATGAACATAGGAGAGAAAAGAAAATCTCTGAGGTGAGAAAGGAGAGTGGAGAGGCCACAGTGCAGACTGTGGATTTTGTGGAAGAGAATGTATGCAGAAATACCTCAGCTTATTCTGAAAAAAAAAAAAAATAAAGATTTATCAGTAGGAAGAAAGAGAAGAGATGTCAAGGCAGGGGAACAATGTGCCCAACATTCTGAAAGACTAAATCAGAATTCAGCTTTATCAGGAGTGTGTGTAGTCTGATGATCCTGAAACCTAGGGAGGGTGGTGGACAGTGTGGGGACTTGACTGGGAGACCAAGAAGCACGGAATGAAGAACCCTGGGTGTTAGTGTCACCTCTGCAAAGTGCTCTAACATCTATAGCCGTGGAGACAATCAAGAGCTTTAGGTCAGAGGTACTCAGCTCTAAGTAGCTCAGTATTTATAAGCCAAGTAGTTTTGGGTTGTGTTTAATCATTAATCTGAATTTGTGTTTCTAAGTTAGTCTGAGCTTTGGTTTTCTAGGGCCTGAAATGAAGCTAATAAAGAGAGTTTTATGAAGCTCAAGTAAGATGGTACTTAGAAACGTGGTTTTTACTTTAAAAATAAAGTATAAATCAATGAAAGGAAATTATAGATTATAAAATACTATTAAGTTATTCCCGTAGGGAATAGGATTGAAAAACTATTCTCTGCCACAAAGCAGACCGTGAACTTGGCATTGATGCCCAAAAGGACAATGCCAGATAGTGAGGCGTGACTGGGAAGGGACACACTTCTTTCAGGAGTCCCCTTAGGGCCACACACAGGCACAGAAACTGGACCCAGGCCAGGCCTCAGCAACAGTCTTACTCTACACACCCATTCCTTCACCAGGCCATAAATAGCACTGAGCCTACATCTCAAAGGCATCAACTCTGGTCCCAGAGACCCAGGTTCTATTTGCCTATAACACTTGAAGAAAACTGTCTTCTGTGATGAAGACTCACCTGCACTGCAGCCTGTGGTGGCAGCAATGATAAACAGCAGGAAGCCAAGCTGGGTCATTGCAGCCTAGAGAAGAGTGAGATGAAGTCATTCAGTGTCATTTTTTTTTTTTTTTTTGTCTTTTTAAGACGGGGTCTCCCTGTAGCCCCAGCTTGCCTAGAACTTACTATGTTGACCAGGCTGGACTGAAACTCACTGAGAGATTTACCTGCCTCAGCCTCTGGAGTGCTAGGATTAAAGTCGTGTGCCACCAAGCCTGGCCTAAGAGTGTGAAGTCCTTTGAGCCAGATCCTTCACTATCTTGACCATCTCCTTCCCTATGTCCCTGTCTCCATTCCTGTCTAGTACAATAAAGGCTCCTCTCCTTTTTTAACTCCACACCTCTGGGCCCTAAAGCAAACTTGAGCCGAAATCAGTTTCCCCTATCTCACAGCCCCCTTCCCTCCATACCTGGCCAGGAGCTGAGAGCTGACAGCAGAATCAATAGGAGGCTCTTTCTCTCTGCAGGGGCTCAGTTGTGGTCATGGTGAGGGTCTGATCCTTTTATGGGGAAAGCCCAGGCTACCACCCCCCCTTCTCCTGGCAGAATGCCAAAGCAGGGGCAGCTTCTGGTTATTGCAGGTATGCTCTTGCTACAGTGATGACTCATGAAAATAGCAAGCTCCAAAACACAGATATGAAGTACCATATCCTGGCATCTTTGCTAGATTTGGGATTTCATGTATCTGTGTATTTTCCAAAGAGAAAATAGATGACGAGATTAGAAATATTTATTATCTGTTTCTGTCTTTCCTGCAGAGTAAAGAAGGGAATGAAAACTTTATTTAGGGGGGGCTAGGTGTCATGAGTTGAGTGAGGCTGGCTGTAAACTCACCACAGAGCTGAGGATAACTAGGGATGTAAGGTCTTCCTTTTTTTCCCTCTAAAGCGCTGGGATTACAGGCACACACCATCCAGCTTGGTTAGCAAAAATGAAACTCCAATAATATTGGAAGATGAAAAACATGTTTGGCAGAATGCATGAGCTCTGGTGGGGTGAGGGCAGGGAGGGGGGCAGGGGTCTAGTTTTGATTTGTAATGTAATTTTGTATGAAATGCACAGAGCTTCAATAAAACATTGGCTTAAAAAAAAGAAAATGTCTATTTCAGAATAAATGCAGACATTTAGCTTGAATAAATTTAGTTCTTTGGGGCATAGTGGCACACGCCTGTAATCCTAGCACTTGTCTGGCAGAGGCAGGTGGCTCTTTGTGAGTTCAAAGCCTGTCTGGTCTACATAGTGAGCTCCAGGCCAGCTGGGACTAAAGGGAGACCCCTGTCTCAAAAAGAAAAAAATAATAAATTTAGTTCCATAGAAAACCTCACTACTTTGTTCTTCGTGTTCTCATATCTATCACAAACCAGTGAAATTTTATTATAGATTCCATGTGGAAATACACCACTAGAGCCTGCGAGCCTCACGTGCCTTGCCTGCGTGCCTCCCCTGCATGCCTGTGGCCCTGCTTGGTCGCGTCTTCGCGGTATCAGCTTGTTTGTGGTGCCTGCTGACCTGTTTGATCGCCAAAACCTGCTAAAAGCCAGGTAATTCCAGCACTGAGGAGGAATAGGCAGCGGGACTCATCCCTGGAGCTTGTTGGAAGCAAGCAAACATACCTCCCTGGACTTGAACTGCTGCTGTCCTGCTGGTCTGGCCACTCCTGGAAGTTCCCCAGACAGTTTAAAACATTCCTGGGGGCTGGAGAGAATGGCCTACTGGTTAAGAGCGCCAGACCGCTGTTACAGAGGACCCGGGTTCGATCCCAGCACCCACATGGCGGCTGAGAACATCTGAAACTCCAATTCCAGGAGAAACTCCAGTTTCCAGGGGGAATCCGACACCCTCTCTGACCTCCGCGGCATTGCACAAACACAGGTGCACAAACTTGCATGCGACAGTACATTGATACACAAACAGAAATAAATAAATGCTGGACGTGGTGGCGGACGCCTTTAATCCTAGCACTTGGGAGGCAGAGGCACGCGGATCTCTGTGAGTTCGAGGACCATCCTGGTCTACAGAGTGAGTTCCAGGACAGCCAGAGCTACAGGAAGACCCTGTCTCAAAAAGACAAAAAAAAAAAAAAAAAAAAAAAAAACATTCCTGGGAACCTACGCACTTTCTCCACACGGAAGTGGTTTGTGAACCAGCCTCCGGTGCATTGCAGAAAGTGGCTGTGACCTGCGGAAGTAATTCCTTCTAGAGCCCCGGAACCCAGAAGGGAAACTACTAAAGTTCCTGTGGGATCAAGTAGAATTTTATAATTCAGTTTTTTTTTTTTAATTTTATTTATTTCTGTATGGTATGATGTACTGTCTGCATGCAAGTTTGGTGCACCCATGTCGTGCAATGCTGCGGAGGTCAGAAGGGGTATCGGATCCCTGGAACTGGAGTTCTCCTGGAATTGGAGTTTCAGACGGTTCTTGGCTGCCATGTGGGTGCTGGGGATCGAACCCGGGTCCTCTGCAAGAGCGGTCGGCGCTCTTAACCCCGCTAGGCCATCTCTCCAGCCCCCAAAGTAGAATTTTATAAGAACACAATGGATAGAGAAGAGATATCTTATGGTGGCTGTGAAGCCCCTAATGCCATGTATGTCAAATTAATATTTTCGGATGGGCATGAATTCATTGTGAGAAGAGAACACGCACTAACTTCAGGGACAATAAAAGCCATGCTGAGTGGGCCAGGCCAGTGTGCTGAGAATGAAACCAATGAGGTCAGCTTTAGAGAGATCCCTTCACATGCGCTCTCCGAAGTGTGCATGTATTTTACCTATAAGGTCCACTACACTAACAGCTCCACTGAGATTCCTGAATTTCCAATTGTACCTGAAGTTGTGCTGGAACTACTGATGGCTGCAACTTCCTAGATTGTTAAAGAAAATAAATTATAATAAATGTTGATTTTTTTCAGTATTTAGTACCTGTAGATCAGTTAGTAATTTTTTCATATATAGCATGTTGCCTGTATGCAATTGAACTATAAAGCTAATTGCAAACCAGATTATCATTTGTTCTTTTACATAGCAGAGTGGAAATTTGTTTGCTACATCAACAAATTAAGGACCTTTCATAAGCTGAGAAAAACAAATATGCCTATTTGTAGGTGGGTTTGCTTTATCCTTTGGATATGACTTGTAAAATTTTAACAGTGCTATACCAAATACCTAAATGTAATCATAAATGAACATTCTACAGATAAATAAGTAAATAAGTAAGTAAGTAAATAAATAAATAAATAAATAAATAAATGAAATACACCACTAGAGACCCCTTCCCATGATGCTTCAGGCCTTTTATATCCCTGGCCCTCCGTCCTCGGTTCTCAGATCCCTCTTGGTCTATAATGTAATAAATTGGTTCTTCCTCAGTAATAAACACACCCTTACATTTATTATAATACTGCTAATGTTGCAGTCCTTAGGAAAAGACTAAATCACTTTTGAGTAACATGCTTTCTACCTTTGTAGGTCCAAGGGACTGCTTTACACACAATGTTCAGATATGTTGATACAGTAAACTAAATCAAAGGCTCATTTTGTAGAATATTTGCTTAGGATGCACAAAGCCATGAAGCCAAGGGTTCAAGCCACAGCACCATATAAACCAGCAGTGTGGTGCACACCTGAAATCTGAGTTCTTGGGAACTGAAGCAGGAGGATGAGTTGTCAGTGTTTGTAACCACTGATCCTTTTCCCAGTCCCAGGATCAAGGTTTAGCTTGATTACCCAGTTTTCACTTAATATCCTGTTAAAATTCTATATGCAAATATAATCACTGAGACCTGGGGCAAGGATTTCCACATGAAATGGGAGAACCTTAATTCATCCCCACACGTGTCCATTCCTGAAATAACTTCTGCCCACGGGAGTAGAACTTAGAACTACTTCTCTTAAACTCTCATCTGGGCCTGGGTCAGATGCTGGTGAGTTACATAACAAGGCTTTCCTCTGGGCTCCATTTGAACATTCTCTCTCTCTCTCTCTCTCTCTCTCTCTCTCTCTCTCTCTCTCTCTCTCTGGTATTGGCCATCTCTAATCCCTCTCCACACTGCTGCCAACAAGATCCTTATAAACCGAAGCACAGCTAGGAACGATGGACCACACTGGTGATCCCAGCATTTGGGAAGTGGCGCGGGAGGATCAGGAGCTCAGGATCACTTTGTCTACATAGTGAGTGAGTTTACAGTCACCTTTGTCTACAAAGTAAGTTGTAAGCCAGCCTGGGCTCCTCCACAACCCACATCTTAAAATATTAAAATATTCTTGTCACCTCAATCACCTGAAAAACATGTTCAAATTCTACATCATAGAGATTGTGTCAGTTCTATGTGATGTATAACAAACCTCTCCAGAACTTACTCATTTTATACAAGAACCATTTGTTTTACTTATGAAGCTGTAATTTGAGCAGAGATTAGAGGCCATGGTTTGTTTCTCTTGTATCTGGCATCTTCTGGGTCCTTTCCAGGCTTTCCCTCATCTTCATTCATGTTTACATAGACAGTTGGGATGGGATTTTAAGGTTGAATTTAAGGTTGAATTAGTTATCTGAAAGCAAAAACTGGCCCGTGGTGGGCAGCAGGACTGTATGAACGCCTGGCCATTGCTCTCTCCAGTCTTTCTCTTGCCTACTCTGGAACTCCTCTGTCATTTAGATCAGTTTCCCTGATCACTGACCTTCCTTATGCAACAGAAGGATAGGATCAGAAGAGTGATCACTGATCTTCGTTATGCAAGAGAAGGATAGAATCAGAGGATTGATCACTGAACTTGGTTATGAAACAGAAAGATAGAATCAGAGTGGTTAATAGAATAACTGTAGAGCCCACAAAGTGTGTTATATGAACCATTACCAGTAATAAGCTGGAGGAAGTCAATGTCAGGAGACAGAAATGGGCCCAACTGATCTTTCTATTCATGATACAGACTAAACTGGGATGGTGGAGAGGACACATTTTGCATCTTGGTTCTGTGCGGTGACAAGGTGAAAGACCCCCTTGCTGGGTTGAGAGGGGCGGAATAATAGCTGTAAATGACGTAAAATAACTAAGAACCTTTAGTTTGATTCCCAACCTTGAAAAAAGGACGCTCCCTTTCTACAGGAAGCTGCTTTAGTGGACTTAGACTCTTCATCAATGGACTTTCCATTTCCAAGTGTGCTGGAGGCAAATCTCAACCCTGAATGATTCTGCAGAAGCCTCCAGAGCAAGAATACCAGGGAATGTCCCCATGCGAACCACAGATTGCTTCAGAACCCCTGCACAGCACTTCATGTCTGAGGAGAACTAAGCCATTTACCCTCCTATGTAATAACACTAGTTCTGCAGCTGCTTCCCCATAAGTTACCTGCCCTGCAACATCCCTGTTGCCGCCTAGGAGCTCTGTTTCAGAACTGCTTCTCTGGTGCTACACAGTAGGGCTGGTCCCTGAGAACCTGCAGCTGCTGAGGTTGGGTCATACCTTAGCCCCTCCTTGGAGCAAGCAGCTTCATGAAGAGTTAATATGTCTTGCGACTTGGTGGCTTGTGGCATACTTCCAGAGTTAATGTTCAGTGAAAGGATGAGAGAACTGTGTGCCCAGGAGTCAAAACTCTGGGGGGAAAACATGTGTCTTTATTTTTTTTCTTTGTCCTTTTTTGTTTTTTTTCTTTTGAGACAGTGTCTCCCTGTAGCCCTAACTGGCCTGTAACTCACTATGTATATCAGCCTGGCCTTGAACTCACAGAGATCCACTTGCCTCTTTGTCTCAAATGCAGTTTTTTGGGCACAATATTTCCTGTAAACCTAACTCATCCATTATTTTAGTCCTGAATAAAAGCTCAGGACTGAGAACGATGAGAACCATGAGTCTCAGATCCTTCGCTTAAAGCTTCATCTGTGTCTTATCCTTCTAGGTCTTTGTGCACTCAACCACCACATCTGGGGGCCAACGTGGGGCTTGAAGGTTACAGCAAGTACTAGGAACACAAACCAAAAGGGTAAGTAAGTACCTCCGAGTAAGCATGGGAAATTCCCACTCACTCCAGACAGAAGACATTGATATTTTGCAGAAGTTTTAAAAAACTGAGGAATGAAAGTGAATCAGTCAAGTTATGAAAATTTATTTCAGTTAGTTCATAAACACTGTTACTGGTCTCATCCTGCTAACAGTTTGGAAACAATTAATGAAAGCTCTGGGGTGAGCTCGTCAACAAGCAGAATGTGTTCCTCTGAGGCTCTGGTCTCTATGCAATCTGATCATTCTGGCCTCAGAACCCTTAGGATCAGAGTCTGAAGAATCAAATACAATGAATCAAAGTGATTCTGAGCCTGATAAGGAAATTATAAGTAATTTATGAAAGCAACCTTAAAAATTATGAGAAGCAGGCAGAACTCTGTGAGTTCAAGGCCAGCCTGGTGTACAGAGTGAGTTCCAGGACAGCTGGGGCTACAGGGAGACCCTGTCTCAAAAAGACCAAAAAAAATTATGAGAATATTAATTTAAAGAAAGAACAAGAAAAGTTATAAACAGATTGTTAGTCCCCTGGGATGGAAAGTAACACAGAAATCACACTCATGATGAGTGTTCCAACTGCTGTTCAAGTAGAGACAGGTCAAGAAATTGCTCAAGTATTATTACCCTATGTAAGAGAGAAAAACAAATGCTATAAAAAGGAAGGGTGGATTTGGAAGTACTGGAAAAAGGGGTATTTTGGAAAATTTTATTAATGATACTAGATTTGAAATTATTAATGGTATATCATTTAATGGATCATTAGAAACTGGGGCTGATGTGACTGTTGTTTCTAAAGGCAGATGGCCCTCTGATTGGCATCTTCAGAGGGTCTCAGCACATTTACTGGGGTAGGAACTTTGTCAGACATTTATCAAGATATATCCGATATATATATGAATGTAAGTGGCCTGAAGCTAAAATGACTTACTTAAAACCTTTTGTCACTGATATTGGTATTAATTTATGAGGAAGGGATCTTCTATCTCAATGGGGATTGTCTCTTACTATTGAACATAATCGAAATTTATCTTTTTTTTTTTTTTTTTTTTTGTTCTTTTCTCTGAGACAGTGGGTCTCCCTGTAGCCCCAGCTGTCCTGGAACTCCCTACTCTGTAGACCAGGCTGGACTTGAACTCACAAAGATCCACCCTGCCTCTGCCTCCTGAGTGCTAGGATTAAAGGTGTGCGCCACCACACCTGGCCAAAATTTGTCTTAAAGGCCACTGTTTCACATTACGCCTTGCCTCTGAAATTGATAACTAAGACTCCCGTTTGGATGGAGTAGTGGCCTCTAACTAAAGAAAAATTTCAAGTTTTAAAAGAATTAGTGGATGAGCAGCTGAAAGCAGGGGGTGTAGAAAAATCTACTAGTCCATGGAGCTCTTCCAAGATTTGTAGTCAAGAAAAAAATCGGGAGAAATGGAGTAATGTTGCCAGAACATTATAAGAAATGTTAATTAAGTTATCCAGCCTATGAGGAGATCTCCAGCCAGGGTTTCCCCAAGTTAGTATGATTCCTTTAACATTGATATAGACTAAAATTATAGATTTAAAGGGTTGTTTTTTTTTTTTTTTTTTTTTTTTTTTTTTTTTTTTTTTTTTTTTTTTTTTTTTTTTTTTTTTTTTTTTTTTTTTTTCTTTTATATTTTTTTTATTTTTTCTCTTTTTTTTTTTTTTTTTTCTTTTTTTTTCTTTTTTTTTTTTCTTTTTTTTTTTTTTTTTTTTTTTTTTTTTTTTTTTTTTTTTTTTTTCTCTTTTTTTTTTTTTTCTTTTTTTTTTTTTTTTTCTTTTTTTTTATTATTCTTTTTTTTTTTTGTTTTTTTTATTTTTGTTGTTTTTATGTCCTTTTTTGTAGATCAGGGGCTTTACCTTCTCACCTATTCCGTAGTGCCCCTCCCAGCTGTGTCTATCTGAACTCTTCACCTTCTGGCGGCCTGTCCACCCCTTAGCCCGAGATTAGGGGTCTAAATGTGGACGCAGGCTGGCCTCGATATACGAGAGGTCTCCTGGCCTCCTGAGTGCTGGAATTGAAGGTGTGTACCACCATGCTTGGCTGGATTTACTTTTTATTTTTTATTTTTATTTTTTGGTCTTTTTAGACAATATCTCCCTGTAGCTCCAGCTGTCCTGGAACTCACTCTGTAGACAAGGCTGGCCTTGAACTCACAAAGATCCACCTGCCTCTGCCTCCCAAGTGCTAGGATTAAAGGCATGTGCCACCAGGCCCAGCATTAAAAAATAATTCAACCAGAAGATTGTGAAAAAATTGTTTACTATTCCTACAATCAACAAACTACTAAAAGATATCAATGGAAAGTACTTTCTCAGGGTATGTTAAATAGCCCTACACTATGCCAATATTATGTTAACCAACCTTTAGATCAGATTAGAAAATTATATCCTAATAGTTTAATAATCAGTCATTACATGGATGATATTTTATTTGTTCACCCAGATGAAAAAAATGTTATCACAATTGTATTTATGGGATAAGAGCATTCTAAAAGATTATGGATTAGTTATTACTACTGAAAAATATTCAAAACAGTATTCCTTATAAATATTTAGGTAACATAATTAAAAGAACTAAAATTATACTTCAAAAGATACAAATTAGACCAGATGCCCTTAAAATTCTGAATGATTTTCACCTTTTAGGAGATCTAAATATTCTTTAGGGATACCCACTTATTCCTTAAAAAAATCTTTTTAATTCCTTAACAAGAGATTATGATTTAAACAGCTGTAGAACTAATTCAACAAATGGGTACACTGCACATATTGTACACAAGGCCTTTTCTCAATACTGAAGGATGCAGGCACTCCATGCAGGTGAATGAGAAGCTTCAAGAGATGTTCTTTGTTAGAAAGAATGCTTCAGTGTGTGTAGTTGCCAAGATCAGATCTCACGAAGTTCTGGTGGGGATGGACTGATGGAAATAGATAATTCTGATGCACTGTAAGACATTCTGTTTTTTAAATTTTATTTATTCTTGTATGTGTATGAATGTACTGTCTGCATGTAGGTTTGTGCACCCGAGTCATGCAATGCCATGGAGGTCAGAAGAGGGTGTTGGATTCTCCTGGAACTGGAGTTAAAGATGGTTCTCAGCTGCCATGTGGGTACTGGGCATCAAACCTGGGTCCTCTGCAAGAGCAGTTGGCGCTCTTAACCGCTAGGCCCTCTCTCCAGCCCCCATTCTGTTGTTTTAATAACCAACATTTTATCACCCCAGTATTTTCATTTTGAAATCTTCATTTCTTACAGTCAAAACACTGCAGATAATTTTCAAAAATTACATTCTTTATTTTATGTGTTTGAGTGTTTTCCCTGCATGTATGTAAGTGCACCTGTGTCATCAATGCCTGCAGAGGTCAGAAGATGGCATCAGATTCCCCTGGAACTGGAGTTACAGATCATTGTCAGCAGCCAGTGTGGGTGCTGGGAGCTGAACCTGGGTCCTCTGCAAGAGCAACCAGCGCTCTTAACTACTGAGTTATCTCTCTAGCCCAGGTAAGTTTAATGCTCTACTAAAATCTCAGTTTGGGGGCTGGAGAGATGGGCCAGAGCTTAAGAACACATGCTGCTCTTGCTAAGGAGCTAAGTTCAGTTCCCAGAGCCCACATGACAGCTAAGAACCATCTTCAACTCCAATTCCAGGGGATCTGATGCCCTCTTCTGGCCTTGGTTGGCATTATGTGCTTGTGGTTCACTTACATGCATGCAGGGAATGCTCGCATGCACCTAACATAAAAGCAAATAAGTAAACAAAACTAAAGTCTCAGTCCGTGCCTAGGAAGATGGCTCAGTCAGTCACGTGCTGCCATCTGAGCACAGGATCTGAGCTCGGATCCCCAGCACCACCCAGAAGCCTGAAGAGCCGGGCACGGTGCTGTTCTTGGTAACCCAAGGATTGGGAAGGGGAATGGGTGGAGATGGGAGGGTCTCTGGGGCTTGCAGGCTGGCAAGTCTAACCAAATTCATGAGCTGCAGTTTCAGTGAGAGACTTTGTCTAAAAATAAGTTGTCAGGGGCTGGAGAGATGGCTCAGCTGTTAAGAGAACTCATTACTCTTACAGAGGATCCAGGTTTGAATCCCAGTACCAACCTGGTGGTTAATAACCACCTGTAAGTCCAGGTCCAGGGCATCCAACACCCTTTTCTGACCTCTGCAGGTATTATTTCACGACCTGGTTGCACTTACATACATGCAAACAATAGAATCATATATGTAAAATGAAAATAGCAAATAAAATATTAAGAGAATAAAAAACTAAGTTGGTGAATGATTGAGAAAGCCCCTCAGTGCCAACCTCTGGCTTCCATATGCACATGTATGTACACCTGCAGCCAACCATACAAACAAGAGCATCAGCACAAATATTCACATATGCACACACATACACAATACTGTAAAGTAGAATAAAAACTCAAAAAAGGACTTCCTTGGATGCAAGTTTTCTAGATTCATTCTTTCCATGTTTGAAGTCATTTCATGGAGTTATCCTGTTGAAGGATTCTTTTCTGAACTTGCAGAACCAGAAGTTGCCTGTCATCCTTTTTGCCTTTGAGACCATCTCTGGAGGAGCAACCACCAAAATGAGTTCAATCCCTTTGTGAGTTCTGAACTAAGCAAGGGCTGTACAATCACTCCAATGCAGCTTCTCACATTTGGAGGAAGAGTCTGTCCTTCCCTCTGAGCATAGAGCTGAGACAGAAGTACAGTGTTTAGCCTGTGCCGATTAGAAAAGATGATGAATTTCAGGTTGTACCAGGGTAAGACAAAGGTCAGCACATTGGCAAAGTGGTCCAGGTTTACAGGAAGAAATATGTCATCTACATCAAAGGGATGCAGCAGGAAATGGCACAAGTGTCCATGTGGGCATTTACCCCAGCAAGGTGATTATCACCAGGGTAAAGTTGGACAAAGACTGCAAAAACCTCCTGGAAGGGAAGCCAAATCTCACCCAGTAGGAAAGGAAAAGGGAAACTGCAAGGAAGAAACCATGGAGAAGAGGTGGGAGTGAATGCGTGTCTCCTATCTGACTTTCATTAAAAGCTGTTTAAATGGAAAAAGTCCCTTTACTGAAAGGATAATGAAATGGAGCATCCTTTATGTTTACTGCTCATTTGCAGTTCACCCATAAGCAATCAAGACTTGCAGGACAGGTGTGGTGGCACATGCCTTTAATCCTAGCACTTGGGAGGCAGAGGCAGAGGCAGGCGGATCTTTGTGAGTTCAAGATCAGCCTTGTCTACATAGTGAGTTCCAGGACGGCCGGAGCTACAGGAAGACCCTGTCTCAAAAAGAACAACAACAACAACAAAAAAAAACAAAAAACAAACAAACAAACAAAAAAAAAGACTTGCACCTGTTTCCATGGTTCCCTGGTTTAGAGGTAGTATTGGTTTGAAATCAGAGTGTAGGAAATTGCCTGGAGTCAGGAAACAGACCAGTATAGACCTTCAACAGGACAAGAGTGTGTTTATTCAGCACAGCACATCCAGAGGCAGCAGCCTATCTGCAGGAGTTGGACAGTGTGACTAGGAGAGAAGTTAGGAGTTGTACCCCTGGACATGAGAAAGCAGAGGGGGCTGCAGGTGCTGTGTGCAGGTCAGGGTCTTTGCAAAGGTTTATGGTCCTTTCTGGACCACATTTTCCCAACTGGGGTAAGAAGTCTTGAGCAACGAGCTTTCTCAACGAAACAGCTTTCCAGGAGTGATCAGCCAATGATAACCGTTGAGCAACAGGGCTTTGGGTTTTTTTGTTAACAGGGCTTCCTATTGATATTAATTTGAAAAATGAGCTCTTGGGCTACAGCTGAAGACCTCAGTGGTGGAGTGCTCACCCAGCATGTACAGCACCCAGGACCCTGGGTGTGAGCCCAGCACCACAAAATAATAATTAAACAAATAAATAATAAATAAATGCAAAAAATTAGTTCCTTCACGGTAAAGCATGTATCCTTCTCTTTTGAGGATTGAGGATGGGTGGGGCTTGCCCCTTTCCTGTCATACTTAAGATGCCCTTTTTCCTTTGGAGAAATCTCTTCCATATCTCCTAACCTGTACAACTTGGAGGGCAGCGGAGACCCAGCAATTTGTGAGTCTGTAATATTGACGGATGGCCTGGATTTGACCATTGGATGTTGCTGCCCAGATTTGTGATCTGTGATATAGAGAGTCGAAGTGTTATTGTTTGAATATGAAATATCAAATATAGCTCTGTGTGTTGAGTTCTTGGTCCCTTGCTGGTGACACTATTTGGGGTGGTTGTAGAAACTTTGGAAGTGGAGCCTAGTTGGAGCATGTAGGTCTTGGAGTTATGTCTTTGAAGGTTCTACCTGTTCCTAAGTTCTCTCCTCATTCTCTGCTTCCTTTGCCCCATGAAATGAAGAAGCTTCTCTGCTGAATGCTCCTGCAGGGTGCGGTTCTGCCCAAACCCATGGGGCCAAGCGACCATGAACTGAACCCTCTGAAACCCTGAGCCAAATCATCCTTCGTCCCTTAAACTCTTCTGTCACGAGCCATTAGACCATCCTCCCTCCATGTGTGTGCATGTCTCTGTGTTGTCTGTGTTTCCTTTCCATTTTATTTATTTATTTTATATTTATTTATTTTACTCATTCGGTGTGTGTTCGTACATGCATGCCATGACACAGACATGTGGAGGTCAAAGAAAAACTTATGCTTGTTGGTTCCATGTAGACTTCAAGGATCAAACTCAAGCTGTCATGCTTGGTGACAAGGGCCTTTATTTGCTGATCCCTTTCCAGCCCTTGCCTTCTCCTCTTACAGATACAAATCACATTGGATATATCTAGTGTAAGCCTGTCTTAAGGTTTTATGTCTCCAAAAATCCTATTTCCAAGTAAGATTACATTGGTAGCTGCAGCTTATCTCTTTGGAGAACACAAATAAACTCACAACAGTGTCCTATAACTTAAATTGTGTCTATATTTTCATATTTCATATTATAATGTTGTGTGCACATTTACCCTGAATTGAAACAGTTCTTCCTCTAGGGAAGAGGGAGCCGCATAAGACTCAGGAGGTTAACACAACTTACAAAACTCAGAACATTCGTGAAAGTTAGAAGATTCACAAGGTTCCTTGATAAGTGTCCTGCTTGAATTTCTTTTACTGTGATAAATTATTGTGACAAAAGCAGCTTAGTGGGAAAAGGATTTACTTTATCTCACAATTCTAGTTACAGTCCATCACTGTGGGGAAGTCAAGGCAAGAACTGGAAGCAGCTAGTCACCTACACCCACAGTCAAGAGCACAGAGAAAGGAACCAATTCATGCCCAGGGCCCAGCTAGCTTTCTCCTTTTTATTCAGTCTAGTACCCTAATCCCAGAGAATAGTGCAGCCCACCAACTTTTAGGCTCCGTCTCCTCACATCCATCCATTCATGTAATTGAGGTAATCTCCTGCGGACATGCCCATAAGCCAACCTGAGCTGGAGAATTCTTCATTGAGACTCACTTCCTGGGTAATTCTAGATTATATATGGTTGATAATTAAAAATAACCATTACAAATCCACCTCCACCTCTTGTCGAGTTGACACACAAATATATTACTTTAAGCCATAAATTTCTACCTCTTGTCCTCAAAGCCTAATGTTTATATCATAATGTAAAATGTAGTTCAACTTTCTTTTGGTCTTTTTGAGACAGGATCTCCATTTTAGTCCCTGCTGGCCTGGAGCTCACTATGTAGACCAGGCTGCCTTGAACTTACAGAGATCTGCCCGCCTCTTCCTCCATAGTTCTGGGATTAAAGGCGTGCTCCACCATGCCTGGCTCAACCTTTAAAAGTACCAAAGTCTTTGTGAATTCCAAGCCTTCAGAAGTCTAAAGTTGTTTAAATATGAGCTCCTATAAGATAAGAAGTTATGTATTTCCAATATATAGTAGCACAGAATAAATATTCTTATTCCAATAAGAAAGAGCTAGGATAAAGAACAATCACACCAAAGAGAAACCAAACCCCAGAAGGGCGAATCCAAATTCCGCATCTGGGGCTCATCATGTCATCTTCTGGGTTCCCAGGGTCTGGGGAAGCCCCACCCACCCAGCTCTGCCACCTGCAGCACACACAACTTCTTCTTCGGCTTATGTTGCTTCCACACCTGGACCTCTTCTTGACAGACACGCATGGTCCTGGCATCTCCGATATTCTGACGTGTTCACTGTAATTCGAGATTCACTTCTGTCTTCACAGCTTTATGCAACGGCCTCTCAGCGCCTCTCTGCAGGGACTCTGACCTTGCCACACAATGCCTGGCATCTCCATGACCCTCTCAGTCTTAGAACTTTCATCCGCTCAAAATCAGTGACACATGGATGACCCTTATGACACTACACTTGGCCCCCTTGGGTCAGAGCTGAATCAGCTTCTGAGTGCTGACACTGAGAAAACACTTTCCTGTTGTCCCAATGCATCTCAGCACGTTTCACTTCAGTGGTGCTGATCCGTTCAACAATCACAGCCCCTTTCTCAGCACCAGTCTGAATGCTGACCTGTCCTGAGATCCACATTGCCCAACAATCTAGTCCTGAACTTCACTCAGGTTCTCAGGACATAGGCAGAATGAAGCCAGGTTCTTGGCCAAAATAGCACATGAATGGCCTCATTTCCAGTTCCAGATAAAGTCCTTGTTGACCTCTAGGACTTAATGAACCATGCCTCCAAGGTCCACGTGTCTCTCAGCACTCTTGTCTTCCAGTCTCCTACAGCCCATTAAGCTGTGCTGCCAGCATTCAACAGCCTTTTAACCCAATGTATCAAATACTTCCACATTTCTCTCACTCTAAATGAGTTCCAAAGGTTTAAAAGACATATTATTTATTTATTTAGTCATTTAAAAGCCACATATACCCACAGCACATGTATACCCTCAACACATGTGCACATACATGTGTATACACCCAAACATATGAACATTGGACACACAAGAACAATAAATCGACTTTTGTGTGTGTGTGTGTATGAGTGTGATATTTGCATGTGTGTGCCCCTGTGGAGGTCAAAGGTCATCAACATCACTTATCCTTATCATTGTCTATTTTTTTCCTCTTTGGAGAACTGTGCAATGATCACAGGGCCTCATGCCTGCTAGGCAGGTACTTGGCCATGGAACTACAGCTCAGCTCTCCTCCTCATTTTTGGAGTCTCTCCCTAAACCTGGAGCTGGTTGTTTTGGGTGGACTGGCTGACCAGTGAAGCCCTGGCACCTGCCTATCTCTGCTCTCCCAGCACTGGAGTCATGTTGCAGACTGCCACGCTCAGGTTTTGCGTGGGTGCTGGGATCCAAACTCAGGGCCCCATGCTTGTGTAGCAAGCAGTTTACCTATGGAGTCATTTCCCCAGTCCTAAGAGAAAGCCCTGAAAGCTAATTCTTCAAAACTATCAATAAGGAGCAGGTGAGATGGCCCAGCAGGTAAAAGTGACTGCTGTTCAGAGCTGACATCCTGAGTCTTCACAGGGGACCCATTGAAGGTGGAGGGACAGAATGAACTCTACAAAGCTGTCCTCTGATTCCACACTTAACGTCTTGGCCCATGTACGCCTCCCCAGCTCAACAACATTTCCAAAAATTTAGCTAGAATAAGAAGTTCAGAGTTGAAGGCCGAGTGGGGACCAGGTGGCAGTTTGCTTATCTCAGAGAAGAAGGTGTAGGGTCTGAGAGGAGGAGGGATATGCGGGGGGGGGGTGGCTCACTGGAGGAGCTCCCTGCAGGGAGCTTGCCTCAGCCCCAAGTCTGGTTGAATTACTCAAGTCTGTGGGATATTTCATAAATCCTAAGGCTACAGTAGTTGGTGATATCTCGGGAACCTACTCCATCTCTGCCCAGAGATATGTCTGCTAGCCTTGTTGCTGCAATCTGGTGTTATATGCAGGTTAAAGTAGTAAAATTTTTCTACATGTGGACCATTAATAACTTCAATATTTGTCAAGAAGAAATATGTAAAGTGTTGGCCCAAGTGACGAGTGTTTGAGGGCAAACCAAAGGGATTAGACGATGAATGCAAAGAGTACTTGTCCTTATAGTTACTTTTAGTCAGCTGCCTGCAAAGTAAATTTTGAGCAAAGTTCATATTTTCTGTTTTCAATGCTAAAAGGAAAGAAATGAAAGCAATAGAAACCCTAATCCACATCAACCTGTGGAAGGGAAGGACCGGGATTAAAAAAATGTATTAGAAGAGACTTTATTCTTGATGAAGCTATTGGTCCTTTTACCAGATGACAAGTTTACATTATTTTGTGAGGTGAATGTGGTCCGAGAGTCAATAACTACATGAGAGGGTACGTCCAAGGTTCCTGAATGCCAGTTAGTAGAAGATTTAGGTAATCTCTGGGAAAACGCAAGGTTTGCAAATTGTTGCTTTTTTGTGAGAGGACAAGAATCCAAATATCACATGCCTGTCCTTGCAGCTGGAGCCCCAGGTTTTATTTGAACGTGAAATGGAAGAAAACACAAAGAATCCAGTGGAAATAAGTGATTTAGACCCTGAGGTTTTTATTTTTTTAATGTCAAACTTTTTTCTTTTTTAAAAAATTAATTTATTTTTTGCCGGCGTGGTGGGCAGCACGCCTTTAATCCTAGCAAACTTGGGAGGCAGAGGCAGGCGGATCTTTGTGAGTTCAAGGCCAGCCTGGTCTACAGAGTGAGTTCCAGGACAGCTGGGGCTACAGGGAGACCCTGTCTCAAAAAGACCAAAAAATAAATAAATAAATAAAAATAAATAAATAAATAAATAAATAAAATAAATAAAATAAAAAAAATAAAATTAATTTATTTTTGTATGTGTATGAACGTACTGTCTGCATGCAGGTCTGTGCACCCGTGTCGTGCAATGCCGCGGAGGTCAGAAGAGGGCATCAGATTCCCCTGGAACTGGAGTTAAAGATGGATCTCAGCCGCCATGTGGATACTGGGGATCGAACCCCGGTCCTCTGTAAGAGTAGTCAGCGCTCTTAACAGCTAGGCCATCTCTCCAGCCCTAGACCCTGAGGTTTTAAAAGAAATGCTCAGCTTCCTTTACATAAGGAAAGCACCAAATCTTGATAAAATGGCTGAAAACTCGTTGGTCGCTGTAGGCGAATATGCACTGGAATGACTGAAGGCCATGTAGGAAGAAGCTTAGCGCAGTGACCTCTCAGCAGACAAGTTACTGATAACCCCGTCCTTGCAGATTTGCGTAGTGTAGAAAGCACAAGCAGTAGATTTCATTAATAGGTGCAGTGTACCACGACAACTTGGTGAAAGGTCGGGAAAAACTGAACAGCAACCAAACAGGTGACACAGGGGAGACCTGGGGTGGAAGTCTATCGTTCACGCTCACCCTCACTTGGTAGCAGAAAAGCGTCCTCATTGTGTGCACAGTTTGGTGCTGCACACAAATGGCTAAAGCAATCCTCACCCTTCCTGGACAGTAGGAAACTTGAATGACTTTACTTTTCCCTGGTCCAGAAGGATCTGATATACAGACCTTAAGGAGCAGCTCTACCTGATTCCTTGTTCATAGAACAGAAGCCGGAAAAGCATGCTGTTTACATTGCAGGTGGATAATTTATGACTTATACTTCAGCTATAAGTTATATAGCTGATTAATTCACTTCAAGGCCTTAAATTATCTTCAGTGAATTTTTCATATAATGGTTTACTTTTTATTGTGCCTTGTCATTTTGGTCAAGTCTATGCAGGATTATATTTGCTCCATATTGCAGCAATTTGATAACTGAGGACACTATGTTTTAGAAGAGTCTTCCATTATTTTGGGAAAAATGAAGTTTTTAGGGTTCTCCTATGTGATTTTAAAGTTCATCTCATTTGAGTGACCATGGAGGGGGGGACCCCAGTGTGGAGCACAGGGGCAAGATTGATGGTTGTTTGGGTTTGCCAAGGATGAACCTTCAAGCACTTCCTTGAGGAAAACATTACATCTTTTGGTAAAAAAAAAAAAAAGATTATATTTAACAGTTAAAAATATTTGTAAAATAATATTTTCTCTTTTTATTGATACATGCTACAATCATTTCATAATTTATCCTTATGTAATCCTATGGTGTGTTCTATCATATAGGAATATTAATATTAATATTCTAAAAAAAAGAGAGAACATAAAGTTATACTTCTTTTTACCTGCATGTAACTTTACTGTTAAAATGTGAATCTCTAAATGTGTTTGGGAATTAACCTATAATTTATTTTTAGAATTTGTAATTTTGATTTATGTGTGGAGTTTTTATATGCATATTTTGGAATAATATAAAATTAAAGGGAACAAAAAAGAGAGAGAGAGAAACATATCAAAAAACTGACCAAAACAGCTAACTTGCGCATCTAAAAGGTTATAAAAGACTGAGAAAAATATGCGAGACAGGAATTCACATGTATGACAGAGTCCATGAGCTCTGGCGAGTGCTGGGGTACATAAGGGGTGAGTATGGATAGGGGAAAGAGTCTAGATTTGATTGACAAATTTTGTATAAAAGGCACT